>OMNN01101206.1:23016-43799 GCA_900302755.1 Chromis chromis
TGGAGTTTGTTTGTAGAGGTTGTAAAAATGTAAATACTATAACATTGATAGTATGTGGGGTCACCATTTATTTCTAGGATTGGTAACACCTGGGAGCAACTGGAAAAAATGCTGTACATGTTGATTGCAGGATGCAGGAAGATGCATGAATAATTAAAGAAATGCAACTTTTGTTTGTTCTTTTTTGTGATTTATAGCATGATAACAGTGTTATACTGCACAAAATACATTTCTGAATTCTTTCTCCTTCTAGTCATGGTTGTCCTGTTTCTATATAGGTGCAGAACATTAAAAATTATAGTGAAAAATGAGTAAAAATGTGATAAGAGTGAAAAAATGGCCCAAAATGATGGGGTTCACAGGGTTCGTGAGCATATTTAGTGCCTCTTGCATCAACTGTCCCTATTTAGAACCACATATTCCACCTTTAACTGACTACAAACAACGCAACAACCAAGAAGCCTGCTTCAAATACTCACGTGTCATAGTCCTGTATGATTTGTCCCACAGCTAAAATGGCAGCCAGGTACTCGTTGCTGCCCAGCGGGTTGATGTAATGGAGGGAGGACGGCTCTCGGGGGTTCCCATTAGACGCCGTGAAGTCTATACCGACCTGTTGAAATATAGAAAAGTGATATATTAGAGGTCGTCTAAGCAGCCTGGAGTGTTGTTGAGCTGCCGGGATGCTGTGGAAAGCCAGGTGCATGATGGGATGCAGCAAAAACAGCATGAAACTGAGACTTCCTGAAAACTGGTTCAATCTTTTTTGGCATAAACGTTACAGGAGGAGCTCGGATTTATTGTTTTCCCTTTGAGTTCTACTCTGACGCTGCAGAAGACAGAAAGATTCATGTTGCAACCAGACAAGCTGTGAGTTTTAATACGTTACTACTGTACATCACCTAGATGTGGATTTTAATGTCATCTCCTAATGTGACACATGCTGCTCTTATTATTGCCTGAGATGGAGCCACTTTTAAACGTCTGCAACAGATTCATTCCTAGTTGTAGAAAGTTAACTTTTGAGGGAGTGGAAAACTGCCTGTTGTGCAAAACTGCATCTACACAGGTGGTGCAGTGTGAGCAGAAACATAGTGGAGCGGCAGAAGCAGCTCTGGAGCTCCGTCTGTGTCCAAACAGGAGGCTTTAAGATGGAATATTCAGTTGTAGCTAACCTGCATTTGGAAGAACTTAGAGCCACTTATCAGATCTGATCTGATCAGGCGAGCAACATCTCTGTCCTCTTTTAAATCTCTCTTAAAAACACAGTTTTTTAAGTGTGCTTTTACTTAATTGCTGCTGTCGTCTTATAATGTACTCTGGTAATGTCTTTTATTTTCTAATATTTTATTGTTTTTATGTTCATATAATGTTTTTATATTACTGTCATTTTATTGGATTCTGCCTTTTTTCTGTTGTTGTAAAGCACCTTGCAACTATGTTTGGAAAGGCGCTATACAAATAAAGCTTATTATTATTATTATTACTTACACAATCACAGTAGCTACATGTGCAAAACGCAGAAAAATGGTGTGCCAAGGAAAACACACGCAAGGTGAGATAAGCTCATTTGTGCAGCACATTTCAACAACAAGGCAATGCGAAGTGCTTCAAAGTGTAAAAGGAACATAAAGCAATATAAAAAAAGACATTTCAACACAATTAAAACAGTTAAATAGAGATATAATACAGTGCAATTTAAAATATTTATTATTTAATAAAAGGCAGAGACAAAAAAGCCTTGATTTAAAGAACTGAAAGTTGCAGCAGACCTGCAGTTTTCTGGGAGTTTTTTTTCCAGATATGTGCTGCATAAAATCTGAAAACTGCATCTCCTTGCTTCGTTTTGACTTTGGAGATATACAGCAGTTTAATTGCTAAACGTCTGATGTGAAGTAAAGCAATTTAACGCCATTTAACACATCATGATGCAACTTTTTGTGCTGCTTGGTACAAAAAGAAAATGTCCCTGACTAACCTACAATAAAGACCTTGCTGATATAATAATTCCAAATAATTAATTTGCATGTGCATAGACTGAGCAAGGAACAAGAGAGAAACACTGAAAAGGAAGATTTGGTTGGACTGAAAACACGTATTCTTTCGGCAATTCGCTACACAAGGCTTGTTTCCCATTTAAATCACCGAAACAAAGCTCTGTAAGACGAGACCAAGGCTACATCTGAATGGCTTCCAAAGCAAAAAGATTATTTCATGTTTTTGCCAGTGTTACATCATACTAGAAAGGTTATAAACAGCAGAGAGAAATCAATGATGTAATGACTTTAAACCTCGCAAAAGTCATGATACTGATAACGATTACCAAACATGATACAAACACTTGGTATGTAACAACATGAAGCACCTGTTTTTGTCAAGTTGCTAACTCAGAGCTGCATGAAGCTGCAAGTTCAAACAGAGATGTTACAAATGGAATATTCTGCAGCTACAGTGGAATTGTGGTGCAGCTAGACAACGGAGTCCTGCACAAGTCTGATGGTTTATATAATTATTGAAGACTTGCAGCTGAAAAAGTTGCTAGTTGCATATTCCTGAAGGAACATACAAGAGTCTTAAATCATCAGAGGCCTTCTGCTCGATTGTCTCTGACTTGCTTGAAACTTATTTTTAACTATGGATATTTAAAATGGTATCTGTGAGATTTTAGCTTGATATATCAAATCCTTTAAAACTGCCCATCCATCAACTTTCAGCACGTTTTCTTGCACGTTGAAATTCGAGGCTCTTTGGACAAAAATATCTCAAGAACTATTAAAGATAAAAACCTGAAAGTTTGACTGTTATTTCTCATTGTGTTGTTATATTTGGAGAATCATTCTGAAACTCTACAACTCTGCTCTACTTGGATTAGGCTATACAGCAATATTGTTTTTGCTTTGTGGTACAACTTCAACTATGAAAGTTCAACAAAAATAACTTTCTTTTCATTTTTGTGACCACATATTTCATATTAAAAGGTATTCTACATGTTTTGTTTTGTATTATTGTGACATGCAGTTACATATAGCTCAGAAAATATCACTAGTTGACTTCTGCATGGTCAGTTTTTTTTGTTAATGTGAGCTCAAAGACGGGACTTTTCATAACTGCTTCAGTTTTTTTGCACATTTCAACTCACCCATAATCATAAAAGATTATTCGATCTACGTATCCAATATTGCAGATTCTGAATCAATGACATGATGAGAAATAACAATAAAAATTTCAGGCTTTTATCTTTAATAGTTCCTGAGATATTGTAATTCAAGCAGCCTCAAATTTCAATGTGAGCCCCAGAGCATGATACTGCCACCACCATGCTTGATGGTAGGTTTGGCATTCTTGGGGTTAAAGGTCTCAACTTCTCTCTTCCAAACAGATTTCTGGTCAAATAGCTCAGTTTTTTAATATTACAGATTCTGAATCATTGACATGACATTTATCTTAGAATGTCATTCAAACATAGCCTCAAATTTAAATAGGCGAAAAAATAGGTTGAAAGCATTTCATATGAAGTATCACAAGGAAGTGTTTTCCCAATATTCTTCAGCCATACTTTGGTTTCTTCACACTGTTGTCACATTTTCAAACAGAACACCTTGAAAACACACACGTCACTGAAAACACAAAATATCTGGGTGTCATGACGCCATCAGCTTGTGGTTCAGTATGAAACTCACACATATATTTATAACAAACTGAGTGAAAACAAGAATTAGTACTTCTGCCTTTCAGTGGCTTCATACAATGTGAAGCGAAGGTCTGAAGGAATGAAAAAAGAGAAACTTGAGATGCCATTATCTTGGAGAAAGAGAACATTGACAGTCTGATTTTGAAAAGACTTGCTGGACTCCCACTCTGCACCACTCACACACCTCATTTACCAGCCAAATGATGTGATTTAGCAGATTTGTGATTCATTTTTCAGCTCTACAACGCATGTGGCTGCTTTTATGTAGCACTAAATATTGCCAGAGACAGAATAAGTGGTTACAGCTTTTATAAAACACTGTAGGATTTGGAGTTTTACAAAGAAAGTGCATTTATCACAACTGTGAAGCCTAAAAGATGCACACAATGTGTTTATGGTGAGTAATGCTGAATGTATATATTATTTCTGTTAACAAGAACATTCCACGTTTTTATTCTTGACGACGGTAGTGCAGCCGAGTCTACAGAGGAAACAACGACCCTGAAAGCATACAGAGGTGTATTTTTAACACAGCTGACCTCAGGGTGACACTGCGATGACATACAGTATATATGAACATGAGAACACACACACAGCTGCTTTCAACACATGCAGGAAAACACACACACACAGCCCGACATAATATGAGATTAAGAGTGACAAGCGTTTCCTCAGGCGCTGAATAGCGGTTTGTGTGCTGACAAGAACCCGACCCAGAATCTCCGCCTCCCTGCTATCAGCTTAAAGATAGTCTAAATCATCTTCTTCTTCTTCCCTGCTTTGTTTGGAGCCACTGGGAGTGTTATGAAACTACTATGTTCTGGTTCAATAAGGACACCGATGAGTAAAATTGCATCCACGTCCGTCCAGACTCATAATGCATGCAGGAAAAACTTTAGAGCTCACTGATAGAAAGAAAAAAAACTGCTAAATCCTTGTTTGTGTTCACATGTTTGGCCACAAAGTTGAAGCCATGACAGTAGACAAAGCTTGAAATATGCATGTTGCAGCAAAGAAGCTAGAAACTCTGAAACATGGATGCTTCACACATCTTCAACCCGGCAGCACGGAAGATTTCACCACAATGAAGAATGAGAAAACATTCAGAAACAAATGTGAAATATGTTCACAGTCTCTCCATCTGTTCCTGAGTTATGCCCTCAAATACCAGCCAGAAAAGGGTTTCTGTAGAGCATAATGGAGTCACAGTGAAGTTGACCTTTGGAATGTGAAATGCCGTCACTCCATAATTTTAATATTAAGTGACATTTGTTATAATTAATGCACAAATGTATTTTGAGAAATCACAGTGACCTTTGACTTCTAAAATCTAATCAATTCATCCTTGAGTCTAAGTGAGCCTTTGCGCAGGACGTAAAGAAGCTCGCTCAAGGCGCTCCTGATATATAGCGTTATGTCAAATTTGGAGAACACAAGAACACTTTAATCTTTGACCACCTAGATCTAATTTATTCATTGCTGAGTCCAAGTGAATGTTGGTGCCAAATTTGAAGTAATTCTGTCCAGGTGTTCCTGAGATGCAGCAAATATTGGGATGGATGGACGACCAAAAACATGATTCCATTGGCTGCTGCTGGTACGAAGGCACAAAAACACACTTTAAATGAGAAGATATGAGTTTATTCATCTTTATATTTGCCTGTAAATCACCTGGAACAACCTCTGTGCACAATAAATCAAGTTGCACTTTTTAAAGTACCATTGCTCTATGTGTTAATCTAACCTTTATTGATCCCCTTGGGGATATTCCTTCTCTCCATTTGACCCATCCTATTCAAAGTTAACCTTAACTATACATACTAGGAGCAGTGGGCTGCCGCGGTGCAGCGCCCGGGGAGCAGTCAGGGGTTAAGGGCCTTGCTCAAGGGCCCACAGTGGTGGTGACTGGGACAAGCGGTTGCTCTCACTTTCCCACCTCAACCTCTTTCCAGTCCGGGGACTCGAACCGGCGACCCACCGGTTACAAGTTTGCTTCACAAACCACTAGGCAGACCAATAATGTTATATTTAAGATCACAGATAAATATGGTATTCATTTGCATTGGTTTGCACATGGGTACATTTCTGCACTTCTCTGCTTCTGTTCTACCTCCTGGCCTCTTAGATCTTTAGAAAAGCTGCTATTAACTGTTCTATAATCGAGGCTGGTGGGTAAAGAAGACTGTGCCTTCTCCTTATTGCTCCTAAGCTTTGGAATATCCTTCCTCTCTCAATCAAATGTTCCTCCTCCATTGACATTTTAAAGAAAAATCTTAAGACGTGCATGTTTTTATTGGCTTTTGGTTGCTCTTGGTGGTCTTAAAATTAAAAGTATTTTAAGTATCTTATATTTATTATAATTAGAAATTGCTGTTTTATTTAGTTTGACACACATTATTTATGAGTCTTTATCTCGCCTTGTCTTTTGCACATATATTTGTTGCTGCCTGACTGACATCATGTACATCCCTTTGGTCAAATCATGTAAACATGCTATATAAATAAACTTGGGTACTTATAACCACTGTCATTTCTATCTAGAGCGAGCAAATTTGAAGATAGTTGATCATGACTTTTTCCATTAAAAACTGCACGCAATGAATCACAATGTTCCCCATGTTTATGAGACTAGGACAGATGGACGGATGGACAATCTGATAACATAAAGCCTTCAACTACTGGTCATTAAAAAAAGGGAGGAGGGAGAATAAGATGACAGAGTGAAGAACAGCAGCAATGATGGACACAGATGAAGGGTGACAGAATCAGGGTGCTGTTGTGTATTCATTATATCTGTGGGCACATGTGTTAGACTTGGAACAACACACGGGACTGTGAAAATGTATTTAGATTCCTATTCAATAAAAGAAAACTAAGGAGAAGTCTCAGTCGCATATTCATTCTGCAGCAAGAGAACAAACCCACACAACCAGAACCATAAAAGGACTGTCTTCAGTGACAAGACGATCAAGGAGGCTTGCAAAAGAAGGAATGTGGCACCGAAAGAGACCTAAACTCAACATGATAGAGTCAATCTGGTTACAAAGAAGAGCTGAGGCAAGTTCAAGTTTACTACTGTGCATGAAGGTAATCACTACGTTAATGACATTATTTCTGAAAGCATCATCACTTTACTCTTAGCAGCCACATTTTGTTTTCACAGCACCGTATATGTGTGAAAACAGACCTATATAACAGCAATCCTGGTTCAGGGTGCCAAGATACAAACAACTTGATGGTAAAACGAAGCAGCGGGACAGTTTTCAGGAATGATAGGAGACTTATTCATCCGTCTTTGGAGCTCGGGGACAAAACTTTCACAACAGCAGCATTACAGTGTCAAATGTTGGCAGTAAATTAGTCCATTGTGTATTTGCTCCAACTTTAGTGACCCTGGCCACTGAATTTTCACAGTTGATTGAAGCCACAGAGAGACTTGAGTCTTGATTCAGCCTGGTTTCCACCCTGAACCGTCGCCCCCTCGGCTAATTTTAGAATCGGGACAGATTTCTGCCGGATGACGTTCAGTTTGAGTCACTAATCAAACGGCTGAACAATCAACTGCCATTTTGTTATGGTATGTGATGTTGTGACCAGCGCCAAACACCAAGGCCCTGAGACTCCTCGGCTGAGAAGTCTGTGTTTTCATCCTGAGAAAAGCAAAGCTTCTACTGTGGGAAGGGAAGATAATAGTATAAGTTTGCATTTTATCTCTTGGTCTGGGTTAGACCTCTGAACACGAGCCTGGTGTCGGAGCTCTGCCTTTCAGCTGAAATATTCAATCTGCATTTCTCTTTTTTCTTATTCATTGTTACTCCTTTTGTTATTTAATATATTACAAAGACAAAATCTGTTGCACCGTGGCTATTTTTGCTTGGCTCATCCGGATTTTCCACGACATCAACAATTCGCGTCTCCAAAGATCGGCTGGATTTCTGGCAGGTCAGTTCCACTGTCCTACTTCCTGTTGTAAACTGCAGTGAGCTTCTTTAAATATTACTGCAGTAGCATTTACATGACGCAGCTAAAAGTGCACTACTGAGAATAATGCGATATTTAACTGCAGAACAGACCAGCTAGCATTAAAATGTCCAATCTTTCTTTCTTTCTTTTGTTAGGATGTGATTGTCTTGTCTAAAACAAACTTTATTAGAACTGTGAATGGCAAAAACTGATTCAATAAGAGGTCCAGGTTGCATTTAACTGGACTATACAGCACAAAAGCCTCAGGTTCAAACATTGCAAGAGCACTTGGAGCAGAGTATCGCTGCACAAGGCTTTGATTTAAATCAGCAACAGTATTTGCTTTTTATAGGCGCAGTCGCTCAACTTTTTGAACTTTCTGTATTTATTGAAGGTCTACAGATGACTCGCTTTGCTAGTCTCTCAAGTCAACAACCACAGAAGGACCCCTGAAGTGTTGCACAAGGACTACTAAGGGCAAAGCTTTCTCCATCACCCCATCAATCCTCTAAAGTTCTTCAAACTGCTGCAATAGACTGTTTTCCACTGCAGGAACATGCAGGTTGTTTTAGGGCGACCTGAACCTTTGTGTTTGTCCTGAACTCAAGAACCACTTCTGTCGAGCCTCTTTCAGTAAAAAAGTACCTACTCTGGGGTAGATACTTGTGTGCTTGGTGAAAAACTACAATTGTATATTCTGCATGTTTAATCTGCCTAAAATGTCTAAAATATATTATCCACACTGTATTCCAAATGTTACCTCATATAAACTTAAATAAACTTTTATTTGGACACTAGACTTGTTTTGAACATTTCTGACAAGACTTGGTTTTTGCCAGAAAGTGCACACCATGACTGTGAGCCATGGACAGGAATCACGTTGTTGTTGTGTGTCTAGGTCATCCTGACATTTTACAAGAAATCCAGAATATTAGTAAGATTGATGAGGGGTGACACCACATAGACACTGAGTGTAACATGAATCCTTGTGTGAGCATTTAGCGTGTTGTTAAAGTATAAAAGAAATCAAGACTCCTGGAATTGCTCAGTTTCTCTGCAGATGGACTCAGCTTTTGTTTTAGTTTTAATAAAAGTCTATTATGCTGGAAAATTTCCATCTGCTGCGGTCGATTTCTGCCACATAAAACTTGGTGTTACAAACAGGGTTGGACTGAGAGAGCTATTCAATGCAGTTCAATTTCATACGTATGGCGCCAGTTCATAACACTTGACATAGTAAAGTGTAGACCTTACAAGTTTTAAACAGAGAAATCCAACAACTCCAAAGCTTCCTTTGGATTCACTTGGCTATCACGTGCTATCAAGTGCTATCTTTGCACAGAAAAAAAAGTGGCCACGTAAAAAAGTAAGCCATTTTTTGCTCTTTACTTATTCAAATTCTATGTAAGGAAACCTCTGAGTGGGGTTCCGCACTGATTGGATAAACTGGGAGAGGACAAAAAGCAATCAACAATGTAAAATTCATCGTATATGCCAGCATAACAAACCCTCCATTGTCCTATTTCCTACATGTTCGTAAAAATTGAGTTACGTCCAGTAACTACTATTTGTCTGTGTTTTAGTACACTTAGAGCTAATATCACAGTCAAAGTTGTTGGATCCTGCACTACAACGGAAATAGAAAGGCTAAAAGGGCCAATATCTGGACCATTCTAGTAAATATTTGCGCCACCACATGCCTGCCCCAAGTGGAAAGCCGCCCAATGTGTTGGAATGTCCGTCCTTTATTAAGATACTACAGCTGTGAATATGTTCTCTCTGAAGCTTTCGCACTAAACGTGGCTTCCTTTACCCGGAGACGGCTTATGTTGAATGAGACCCAGGATGCATTTTCAGAGTTACTTTAATCACCCTGCAGCCAACAGACTCTAACAGCACCACTGAGGGCTGATTTCAGAGAGCAAGACCAGGAAAACCATGCTCCAGGCCAGGTTTTTGGACGTCTATCTCTTGTGTAAAGGTTACTGCATTAGCTGGATTTCATTTCTGTGAACAATCTTTTCATTGCTGCTTGTTTTAATACAAACAAATGGATCATGGCTTTCACCTAACAAGTTAATGAGAAGTGACATGCTTACTCTTTTTCCCTTTTCCCCTCTGTACTTTATATCAGTGATGTTTATTTTCTCCCCCTCTTGTATCTATTTACATTGTCGTACTATTAAGCTGAAAAATATGCAACTGACATCTGATGGCACAAGACCTTCCCCAAACTATTAGAGCGTTGTTCCTCCGGTGGCCTCTCCAGTGGCAGACGTTATTAGTTTGATGGCTGTGAATTCGTTGACAGTGGGATATAACACCACTCTGTCTCCAACTTATTCCTCGCCTCCAGCTATTAGTAATAGCGAACACACGAGCGGACTAAACACAAAATGGCAACACACAGTTTCAACGGGCAAGTTCGCCGAATTGAAATGAACGGGGGGCGATGGCGGCGTCTCGTTTCCGTGGCAGGAATCGTCTGTAACCCGCATTAAATAGACGGATTCAAATTACTGTCAAATAAGTGACACGCTCACATTCAGGCTGGAGTTTTCTCAGCTGTGGCCTGTCGAGTATTGATGAGCCAACTGTCATGCCGGGACCTCGGCCGACTCGTTTGCAGTTAAACAGCCAGAGAGGTGGATGGAGGGGTGTGAACACCTTCTGGAGTTATAACCGGAAGTGACACAAAGGCGACCAGAAGCTGCGTTTACTGTGGGAAAGCCTTCTTTTGGGTTCATTCTAGTGGTTGTAATTGTATTTGGCAATTTGAAAAAATTGCCAAATACATTGTAATCGTAGGAGTTCTTATTATTTTATTCCGCAAACTTCCTTTGTCCTGCAACTCCTCCTAGGGTATTAATACTACATCAATGACAGTTATGCCATCTTATAGGGGCAATGTCAAGGATGTGCAGTCGACCATTTTTGGAGCCGAAATGTCAAGGTCAAAGTCAAGGTCGCGTCAAGTGTCATAAACCTCTAGGTGGCTGTATCTCTACAAATAATTGTTGTACAAGTTCGATGCTTACTTTTCTAAAAAGCTCATCTCAAGGGGAGGTTTTTATTTAATTGGACCGAAGCTGTACAACCTACCAGTAAAAAGATCAGTAGGGGTCAAAGTTCATGACGTCACAAAAAATACCAAAAAATAAAGTTTTCCCTATAACTTGGCAACAAATTGAGATACAGTGCTCACACTAGTACCATTGAACAGCTTTAATGGTTCCTTTCTCTCAAGGTCATATTTAAGGTCAAGGTCAGTCTTCTGTTTTTCCTGCATTATTACTCAAAAACCATATACAGACATTAAAAACACCTCATGTTAAGGGCGACGATTTACCATGTTGTCATTTTTGCCCATTTTTTCAAATTGCCAAATACGTATTCACCTTATGAATACAATCTTGCCTAGTTATCATTACACTAAACACTAGACCTGACAGAAATGTATGTATGTCTGTTTTGTTCATTAATTCAAGGAACGTTTTCCATTCATCTGCTGCTTTTTTGTGTCCTTTCAGTCATATGTTTCTTATACGTCATAATCTATTCACTGAATTTGTTTCGACTGCACTTTGTTTGCAAGGACGCACCAATTTTCCACCTCCATCCAACAATAAAATCTTTAAAATGAGATTATCTGTGTTGCCACTGCACAAGGTTTTGATGCACAAACTGAAAATGTTCATAAAACAGGAGGATTTAGACACACAAAGATTTACAGTAGCTAAAAAAAAGTTCTAATCTCTCTGGTATATGTGAAATTGGACATAAGAAATCAGTGACAGTGGGCCAATCAAAAAAAAGGCCAAAGTAGAAACCATTGCAATCAAACCTCCAACTTTCTCTGTGATTTTCTCTTCTTTGACATTTTACATGTCAAAAGCCGATTTCACAGCCCAGCCACTGCAATTAACCTGGATTTTTATTCTCATTTTGTCAACCAGTGATGGTCTAACAATGCTAAAATAATGATTTTATCTGCAGGTTGCTTGGTAATGACTGTGGTTGAATCAGTATTTAGTTTAAATGTCTGACAGCACAAACAGAAAAATGTGTCAGTGAGAATAAACATATAGTGATGCTGCATTAAAACACAGTAGATGTGACTGAACTGAGATTCAAACAGCTCCTAGTTTCTTTATCTCTCTAATTACAAACATGACATTTTTCTGAACATGTGTTGAGTTAATAACAAAATAACTGTCAGTCAGCTATGAAATAACATGTGTTTATATACATTCATGGGGAATTACAGCTTAAAAAATAATCAGAAAGAGAGCTGTTGCAGAGTGAGGAAAGAGCTCATTTGCAAACAGGCTTTAAATTTAGGAGCCGAGTCACTTGTGTTGATTATTCATCATCAGCAGCAGCAGCATTTTTTAAATATCAGCAGGGAAAAAAAACAAAACCAGCATCAATCATCTCTTCAGTCATCATAAGTAGATCTGATTGCCACATGCCTTTTAAACAACACAGCGCAGATAAAAACTGAAAAGAAAACTGACGTAACTGTTAACTGATGAACATCTTTAGCTTTGAAGATGCGGTTTTATGAAAAGTTTGTTTTCTTTCTATGAGTCCACAAGAAAACAGTCTATGGTCTTTAATTTTCACCGTAAAGGATAGTTTATGAGACTAATCCCAGCTGTGAAACTGCAACAAATGAATCTGTTCTTTTGATAAAGATGAAGATGAAGATTGGGGTTTCAGTTCTTCAATATCAACTCTAAGAAAAGACCAAACCCTTAGCTCTCCATACTGTAAGTAAAAGCTATCACAACAAGTAAAAAGTCATTTTATGTGCTGGATATCTTGCTTGCTACAACCTCTCCAGCACAAACACACAATAAATAGGAAGTTCTCTACAGCCTGTAAAACAAACTACCATGTGCCTGATGGAGATTCCTAATGCATTTTCCAAAATGGCTGCTCCAAATGTCTAATTTCTGTGTTTAGTTTCAGTCACACACAAAAGCAAACGTTAAAAATTATCCAAAATGGCTCCCTCACTGGCTCCCTGTAAAATCCAGGATAGAATTTAAAATCCTTCTTCTCACATATAAAGCTCCTAATGACCAGCTCCATCTTATTTTAAAGTCCTTATTGTACCATATTATCCCAATTGAACACTTTGTTCTCAGACTGCAAGTTTACTTGTGGTTCCTAGAAGTAGAACGGAAGGCAGATCCTTCAGTTATCAGGCTCCTCTGTTGTGGAATCAGCTTCCAGTTTGGATTCGGGAGGGAGACACCATCTCTACTTTTAAGATTAATTCTAACCTAGAACCACAATCCTCCAAAGATCACATATGCATGCTTTGAACTGGCCTCAAACAAAGACACATACAGAGGAGGAAACTTAAAACTCCTGCTTCACAATGTCTTTTGTTTCTGACCTAATGTGTGTTGAAGCCCTGCATGTGGTGAAGGCAGAACAAAGAGAAAAACACACTGACTTCACTCGCACTGACACATTATACACACCCTTTGGTTCTTTTTTTTAGCATATTTACTTAGATTATATTGCAGTCATAGTGTGTTTTTTTATTACCTTGAATAAAAGCTTTAAAATATACATGCTGGTCTATGTAATGTTGCATGAAAGTCAATGCTGCCAACCTCTACTATGCAGAACTCCAAAATCCTTCAGTCTAGCTATTGATATGGTAATTTTGGTGATAGGCGTTAATTTAATGATTAATCGGAGTTCCAAATTGATGGTTTAGTGTAGATGATTTCTTTAACTGAAGGCAGTAACCTGATTTTCAATGAGACTGATTTATGGAGAACAATTTAATAACCAGTGTAAAGTTAATGTGATCCAATGAGACTCAATAGCTACATTAATGGGAAAAAGACCAGATTGTAATAAACCAAAATTATTATTCAAGTTTTCTCTCCAGTCATTGATTAAACCTTAAAAACTCATCTCTGTGTATCAAAATTACATATTAACAAGTTGTTTTTCCATGGAAATAATCTATTCCATTCTTAAAATGGCTGAGATATAACTAGAATTTAAGAACTTTGCTGCAGCTTGACCACACCAGCTCACCTTCGACTCTGCTCAAACACTGTAAAACTATGCTACAACACAATGGCAGCTAATTCATCGATGCATGTTCAAAAATAATTGCAAGCTCAGCATCACAATTAACTTTATTGCCACGTAGGTTTGCACATAAAAGGAATTTGACGTGGTTATTTGATGCATTATGGTAAACACTGGTAGGTGAGATGTTTCAAAGAAGGATATAAAGATTTAAAAAGACAGTAAATCAACAGACATTGAGTGTTACAAGGCCAATAAGACACAACAGAGTATTTACCTGAGAATGTATACATTTAGATAGTATATGATGTAAACAATATGAGATGGGCAAAAGAAAATAGTCCCCCTTAAAAAGCTGTGCATTAATGTAAAATTGATGTAAGTTGACATGATTGGTTCCTTAGGTTTGTGACATATGAAACCCAGGAAGTGTGAATCTGTGTTTTTGAGACTGTCATCAGTACACTGCAGTTTTAAGGTGGAAATGCTCAGCCATGACTATATGTAATTAATATATTATGTCACTCACCATGTGTCTTTTAGCATATAAAAAAACACCATATGAGCATTGTAACAAGGTAAAAAAAAAAAGATTCTAGTGGAGGGAGTTTTGAGAAAAGGGTGAGTGAAATCGCTGCAGCTCTATTATATTTCATGCTGGTCTTCTCTCCTCTTTGACAATGATGGATTTGACCGTAACAGTGGAAACTACCACTCTTATGATCAGCTTATACCTCAGGAGCTGCTCTCCTTCCGCAGCTCCTGTAAGCTTTACATTACACCCAGTTGTGCTTCTACGCATCCGCTGAATGATATCGAACGTAAGATATGAATAACAGCATCATTCAGCTGAAATGCACAAACAGCCCATCAGCAGTCACGGGCTGTCGCTTTGTGTTGGAGTGTGTAACACAGAAATGCTGCTCTCCTTCCTCCAGCTCCTGCAGCCCCGAGGAGAGACTTTCCTCTTCCTGGAGATTAGGATTAGAGCCACACTAAGTCTGATTGAACACCGCAGAAGAGCTCTTTCTGCATGTGTGTGTTTGTCGTCCACGACTGCTTTCTGTGTGTGAAATGTGAGCGCATAAGTGCCAGCGAGAAGATGTCATCTGTGATTAAGATTATGCATAAATCAGTGGAGGTGGAGGTGTGTGCATGAAGGTAAAGGTCTTGTTCTGAGTGCACAAGCGTGTGTGATAAAATGTCTGTCTGCAGAAGATACTGAGTTTGGATTTGTGTGTGTGTGAGCCTCAAAGTGAAGGTTTAGCAGTTTGCATGTAAATCGATCCTGGTGTGTAAAGAGTGTGAGGAGGATATTGTATGTTTGTGCACACGTGTGTGTATGTAAATGAGATTGTAAGCAGCAGAAAGGGAAGTATCTGTGTTAAGACAGTATTAGGTACATGTGTGTGTGAGAGAAGAGCTGCAGGTCTGTGACAAAAGGCAAAAGATTAGCAGGGAGCGGCGAGGGTTTTAGAGTTACCATTCTGTCTTAAATTTGCTCGTTTCATCAGCACCAGAACAGCCAAATGTTCCCATTGCAGGGAAATTCAACTCATTACAAACATCCCTGAATGAGGAGATGATTAAAAATGTTTACTCGAGCCCGTCAGTCAATCACAACCAACTCTACAAATTGAGCTGTTTCTATTTTAACACATTGTGTAGGATGTCTGCATGTTTTTAGCCACGTCCACATTCGTCGGGGAAACGTTCCCACGGCGGTTAAGAGCTGCCCGACCTTTTAGCTGAAGCACTCGATTGCTGGCTGATGACAGAGAGGAGAGTGTTGCTCATTGACCTCAGTCATCCAGAGGAGAGCAGGCCGGATACAGAGTCCTAAGAGCTCATCAGCGCCGGACATGTCAGAGCTCCCCATTCTGGCTTTAACAGGTCATCAAGAGCTGAGCAGAGTGGAATTACCTGCTACCGAAACCGCTTTTTCAGGGATTATCATGCACTCAGCGGTGAAGAGGCACCTGCATTACAGCCTGTCAAGGGTTTCTGATCCAGACACATTTTCAGGTGGAATTTGCCTGATTGTCTGTGCAAGAATCTTTGTATTGTTGCACAGAATATAATACATCTTTCAGAAACAGTGGCAGATTTACCACACAAAACTGTGAAACCTCTTTCAGACACATGATCATTTTGGGTTCATGTCCGAATGAGCAGCCTGGAGACTTTTCCGTAACAGTCGTAATATTTCCTCATCACTTTCAACATGGCATAAGTCTGAACTGCATGCAGTGGAATTATTTGATATTCACACACAAGTGACGTACTTCTAGGTGCGTGAAACGATTTGGGGACAATTTTTTCCACACTTTACCACCAATATGTGTCCAAAAACCTCACAGACAGCAAATGACAGTGTGTGGCAATACACCTTTCGCATTGACTTACAAACACTCCACAGTTTCACATCTATTACAAACTAGTCTTACTTAGCCAGCCCAGTGTAGAACATAACTACAGAGGGAAAAACAACGATCTGACTCTATCTGTTGCTTTAAACCAATCACACTTGTTCTAGGTGGAACCAAGCAAAGTGTGCAGCTTTTGTGGTCCCTCAAAATAATGACGAGTAGAACTTTTACGGTGGAGCATGAAGGCAGATGAACACTGTCATTATAATGGACAATCTACTGAAAAAACTAGCCTCCCTGCATGATCCAAATCCTCTGCAAAACTTGAAATTTTCAGTGTAGTTACTGTAAGCAAAGTGAATTTTGAAAACAATGACGTGTAGATAGAAGAAGGGGAGGAGACAGCCACGCACAATGATGTGCTTCTAGTTCTGTGAAGCAATTTGGGGAAGACATTTTCCACATTTCTGCACCAAAATGGTACAAAAGCATCACAGAGAGCAAAAGACGCCTTTTGCATTCACTTACATACACTCTACAATTTCACATCTATTACAAACTAGTTACACTTAGCTGGGCCCAGTGTATGAAACATAACTGTAGAGGAGAAAAAGTTTAAGTTTAAATTGGGCGGTGCTAAGCGAAGGGCAGGACTATGATGTGCCCTCAAAAAAGTGACAGGTGGAGTTGTTTCAGTGGAACATTTGCATACAGGGAGACGAACACTGTCATTATAATAAATAATCTACCTAAACAAAACAGCCAAGTTGCCTCAGTGCATGATCCAGAACCTTGGTAAAACTTGAAATGTTCAGTGTGGTAGGTTTTTAGCATGAAAGCTGCTGTTGTCATGGATTTTGAAAATGCTAACATGCAGATCGACAAGTAGAGGAGTCAGACTAATTACAAACTGAAAGGTCTACGCATGCACTGTGGCTCTCTCTGAAAGTCTGAATGAAGCTGCGAGGAATAAATGTGACCTTTGTTTGAATGACAGATTGTTGCAACCTTAATCCAGCAATGCTATGTTTCCCATGTCTGAAAAGAGCTTAAATAACTTTTCAAGCAACAGTGATTTCAAACAGAGGTAAACAACAGCAGCAGCTAAAATAATACCTGTCCCTGGCAGATTTTATGTGCTGTAGCTGGCTAATTAAAAATGAATAAAAAATGCCATCTTTTGCAGGCTGACTTTGAAATGTTTAAAAAAAAAACTCACTTTAAAATGCTGCACTTGATGGCTACATGTATTATGTTTTGTTAAAACACTGAAGCTAAATCCTCCATAATAACATTCTGTTTTAATTCTCTTTGGCACTCTTGCACATATTTTTCATTCTCACTTGTACATCAACTTGTAAATGTTATCAACGGCACAAAGCATCACTATGGCAACAACTAGGGGCAGAGCGATATGTTTTTTTTTCACGGCTGATACAAATTATTAGGAATCAAGGACAGCGATAAGTGATATTTGGAGCTGAAATACAGATACCAACATGACACTTAATGGAAATGTCTTGAAATGCCAGAGTAGCACATTTTAAAATTTATTTATTTGATCAGAAGTCGTGGAAGAAAAATAGGGATGCTGAAAAATGTTGAATATCAGATTCGATGATTGGCCAGACCAATAATAGCCCCTGGCAACAACAAACCTTTTTGCTTTAAAGCCTCATTTCCAACAACAAGAGGAGGTGAAAATAACTGGTTAGCAGTGGAGGTTGTCATCATCTATGTTTGCTTCTTAACCATGTCCTGGATTTAACAAATGATCTAGCAGCACATTGCTACAGAATACATGCAGGTGGCAACATCTCCGCACAAAAACAGACTGAAGTCAGTTCGGCAAACTTTATCGAACTTGACCAAGAGCCTCGGTCAGAAACAAACTCGACACAATTTCATCATTTCCTTCTACAAGAACGGGTAAAACGTAGAAGATGCACCATCAACATTCTTGCATCTCGAAAATGGACACCATGGATGTGCTCCAATATCACCATACTATAATGTACACCAGAAAAGCTATAGTATGTTCCAATAGATAGTGTCCAATGTAGTATACAGAAAAATACCAGTACGTCCTCCAACATTAGGTTTTGTTTTGTAGACACAAACCTTTTCTGATGGACTTTTCCTGAGCAGAAGATACGTCATATATACATCACTGTGTCTCACTAAAGTAACATGCTTAAGCTGCCAAGAGTGCACAAGCAGCAAGAGCAGTATGGTCAAAGCTTAAGGTGCAATATTATGATGAAGTAGTATTTCTCATTTGTATGCATTCCCCATTAAACACTATGTATTTTGTAAGAGCAGCAGCAGTTAGAACTGAAAGTAAAAAGAAGTAGTAGTATGTAATTTGGACAGCAGTGAGGTTAAAACAGCATGCCAGGACTCCAAAAAGAAATTTCATTTTTCCAGTTGACAGTGTTTTGTGTTTTGCTGCTTGACAATTCCAGCACTTGGACTGACTTAGAATCCCCCACAGTTGAACAGCCAGTACAAGAAACGGTTTTAGAAGAACATGATGAATAAATTGAGTAAGATGTGGAACTGGTTGCTTTTCTGTGCTTGAAATTGTGAGATTTCCATCTGATTTTATCCTTTAAACAGTCATTTACAGCAGGAATTACAATTTCATGTGTCCGCATAGCTGTGTGGCTCCACATTTCAAGGCCATTCGGAGCGTATGCATTGACCTTACACACCCACTACACTCATGAATAAAACTGTATGCATGTCCACTATCTGTCCAGCATCAAGGCTGAAAGACAAAACTGCTTCCTATTCTCCTAAGAATATAGAGTATATGTCAAAAAGAATTTAACTAAACATGCCAAAACATGAAAAACATATTGGGGATATTAATATGGAAAAGAATCCTTAATTATCAGAGCCTTTAATTGACTGTAGATAAACACCAATCAGGAGGACAGCAAAGGAAGATAGAATCCCATTTTCCATATAACTGTCAAGCAGATCTTGACATGTTGCTTGTTTTCATGACTTGCTTCAGAACGAATAAACTAGGCTGCATAGTGTCGTCTTAAGGTGGCGCTATTGGCTACGTGATGAACATCTACAAGAATATAAGGAGAAGAATAAGCTGGAAACAAAACTAGTTGTTAAAATTGCTTAAAGGCCTTAAAGATGAGAAAGACACAAAACTAAAAAGGCCATTAACAAGAGACAAATGGAGAGAGGTCTTCAAGTGTTGGCCCTGTTTCATGCTGTCTGGAGACGAAGACTACGAAAGAAACAGCTGATAAGTCGTGAACCTATGTGGAAAAGGTGTTTCCATCTCATATCTCCACTGTATCAGTGCTGGAGAATGGTCTGATTGCACATCATTATCATTCATAGGGGGTTAAAACCTTCTGTCTTGTCTGTATTTCTTGAAACCAATCACAATCTTCTTGGGTGGTGCTAAGCCCAGGATACAGTGATGGTGCCCCTGCAATCGTGTACAGTGACGGGGGAATAGTTTCAGTGGAACATTTGCATGCGAAGAGACGAGAACTTAAAAAAAAAAAAAAGGCTGATTCTCTGTAAGAAATTAGCAAACCTGCCTTATTGCACAACAAAGCGTGATATTTTCAGTATGTAGGTTGCTGCTCGAACGCTGTAGTGGTTGTTCCTGATTTTGAAAAGTGCAGACTTATACCTGAAGTCTACATCTGTTAAGTCGGACTTGGTTTAGATACTAAAACAACATGTTTAGGGTTTAGGTAAATAGCATGTTTAGTGTTAAAATACAACCCTTTCACAACATATTTGAAGCTTCTCCTAACATGCAGAACAATGTAAAGCTTGACTAATTTTTTTTATCCTAAGGGCAATTCAGCTTTCTAATTATATCTTATTTTATATCCAGCTGTTCTTGTTTTGCTAGATAAAAAATTAAACATTAAAAATCTTAATGAAATAAAAATACTTATTTTAATACATTTTCCTTCTTATCTATTAGTTTTATTATCCAAGTTTCATATTTGTGCCTCAACTAATGGTTGAATGAAGGAATTGATGAAAGTATTTTCTGGGTATGGTGACAAGTCCTACCTCATCTAATATGTGATTGGTTGGCTGAAAAGGAGCGACAGTAGAGCAATAAAATAAATGGCAAAGAAATGTTAATTTCAAATGTATATGCGATACAGTGTTCATAAAAAGTATTCATTCCCCTTGAAAGTGTTTCCCTTTCATTGCTGTTGAACATTGAATCATTGTCAATTTAATTTGTCTTTTTTGACAAGAATTTACAAAAAGACTCTTTCATGTCAAAGTGAAACAGATTTCAACAAAGTAATATCAATTCATTCAACATATAAAACTTAAAACAAGTTTTTGCATAAGTATTCACCTCCTTTCAATATTTAGTAGATAATAATAATAATGCATTGGTTTTATATAACGCTTTTGTAGACACTCAAAGACGCTTTACATTGCATTATTCATTCACTCCATACTCAATGGTGGTAAGCTACGTATGTAGCCACAGCTGCCCCGGGGTAGACTGACAGAAGCCAGGCTACCAATCTGCACCATCGGCCCCTCCGACCACCACCAACCACTCACTCTCCCACTGCATTCACCCAGGCTTCCTGGTGTTCCCTCACGGTCTCCCATCCAGGTACTGACCAGGCCCTACCTCGCTTAGCTTCCGAGATCTGACAGGATCGGGCATCCACAAG
>OMNN01101207.1:0-35250 GCA_900302755.1 Chromis chromis
CCCAACCCCAGCTCCACCCTGCTCCTGCTTTCACTCCACATTTGGGAGCCATTAGCAGGCTGAACGTGGGGCTACTGTACACCCCCACACATAATGCGTGAGGCCTGGCAGGGAAAACCATGGGTTATAATACACCATCATACAGGTGTGTGTGTGTGTGTGTGTGTGTGTGTGTAGAAGACAGACAATGTGGATCAGTGCAAGAAAGTAAAAATAGACCTATTAAATACCACATTCTTATTCCACTGTGATTTATACGTTTTACATACAAACTATATTGCACACAAGAGTACTACCTTTGTTTTGACCAGTGACCACCTTCTCTCACTGTTTTTTTCTCTTTGCCTTCTTTAGGCCGAGTATTCTCCAGATGGGCCTGAGGTGGGCTACGGCTCCTTCCACCAGCAGTACTGGCTGGATGGGCGCATTGTGGCAGTGGGAGTGATTGATATCCTGCCTACCTGTGTGTCCTCTGTCTACCTTTACTACCACCCAGACTTTGCCTCACTGTCTTTGGGCTCCTACTCTGCTCTCAGGTTAGTTTCCAAACAAATCACTTAATTTCTTTTCTGTTGTTCTGAAGAAACTTCTTATATTAGTTATAAACAGATTTGATAATGGTGGGGACGGGTGGAAGAAGTACTCAGATCTTGTACTTAGGTGAAAGTACCAGCACCACAATGTAGAAATACATTGCCTTTAAATGTATATTTAAGTAAAAGTACAAAAGTATACTTAACCTTCTGTACCACAAAACCCAATGGCGAGTTTGAAAGGCATATATTCTTCTAAAAATGATGAAAATTACACCATTTGTCAGAATCAGAAACTGTAACAACAGAAAGAAAAGTGAGATTTTCAAACTTTCCGATGATCCTTGAACCACTCGTGTGTTACTTTCAGTTTTGGCTGGAAAATTAATCAAATTTAAGCTTAAAATATTGATATTCTATTTTAATCACTTTATTCTACATGTCTCATTTAAAAGTGGCCCGAAATACACAATTTGCTCCAACAAGATTATGTAAAAAAAAACAAAACTAAACATTCTGTGCTCCTTGGCACAACTGTGAAGGCATCGGTGATTCAGATGCTATGAACTGACACATGACTTTCAGCTGAAATGGGCTGAACTGCAGGGTGTGTTTACACAGAGCAGATACAAGACAAGTATAAAAAGAAATGTAAGCAGTAAAATATCTATTGCATGTGGAGCCACATACTTTTTCAATATTGGTAACACCTGTAGGCCCTTGGAAAAATGTTGTACGTGGTGATTCCAGGTTTTTTCAATTGTTGTAAGATAAATAATCAGAGAAATGTAACTTTTGAACAAATAGATAAACAAATAAATATAGTGGCATAAAAAGTACAGTATTCATTTCTGAATTGTAGTGGAGGAGAAGTATCAAGTAGCAGAAAATGGAAAGTAAAGTACAAGTAACTAAAAGTTGTTCTTAAGTACAGTACTTGAGTAAATACACTTAGTTTCTCCCCATGATGGTTGATGACATATTGGTGTGGCATCAACCATAACAGACTCTGTTGGTTTCATAAAATCAGCCCCGTATTTTAGTTGCTTTCTGCAACAAAGAGGATGCTGCAGTTTGCTATTGAACAATGCCTATTTCTGTAAATCAGTTAGGCTGATTTCCTGTCAAATGTAATTCAATGCTACATTATGCAAACTGTGATGTAGAGGCCATTAAAGCCTTAGCAGTATGCATATTATTTATAGTAATTATATTGCAGTATGTCATCAAATGGCCAGTGTAATGATTTGTGAAATGCAACATGTAGCTCCTTTTTAAGAGAGAAATTGCTCAGGCTCTCCTTATTGATCATTTGCTTCCTTTGTTCTTGCTTGCCTAATGTCTTTGTTCTTTCTTTGATTCTTCCTCCTTTTCCGTTCTCTCATATTTGCCCTCCTCTTAACCCGCCCTCTCCCTGATTCTTGATCTTTTCGGCTCCTTCCAAGTTTTATCTTTAGAACTGTATACTATAAGTGCCATACGACTTTAGGTCAGGAAAAATACTTCTTTCTTCACACTTGATTGGTTGAGGCAGTGCTCTGTTTGTGGTTCAGCTGACGACAGTTTTCTCCTCCAAGATGAAATAAGAGAACACACACACACATATACGCTACAGGCGCACATATCTGGCGTTTCCTGTAAAATGTAACCCAATAATGTGAGAAAGGCTTTTTAAAATATTTCTGCCCAGATGTGGGGGACTTGATGATCTATGCTTCAAAGTTGGTGCGTACAGGTGTCAGAATGTGAGTTGTGAGTGGTTATTCGTGTGTGTATGTGTAATCACACACTAAATCAGCTAAGCAGTTAGCACAGACGGGCTCTGCTCATATAGAAAGAACACCCTGGCCATCCTAAGAACACAGTCCCCCATCACTTATTATTCCAAGAGTCTGACTCCAAGAGTAACACAGAGTGCTCGGTGTGTGGAGGAGGCCTTGGAAAAGGGAGCCAGCAGGACTGAAATCCTCCTACTTGTTTACAGACACCAGAGCTCAGGCCTTTGATCAGGTCTGGACACTCCCTAGTCTGCTTGGCCTGGCGGACTCCATCCAAGACTTACTGTACAGAATGCATGTGTCCGCCCCCTCGCCCCCTCCGCAACCCTCTTATGCAAATATTCATTACATTCGCTGGTGTTCCTTCTCCACAGCAAGCCAAGTTGGATTGGAACATCGGCTGTTCAGCCATGTTCAAGTGCACTCCAGCATTTAAAAACTCACTGAGGAATTGCATGTGGAATATGTAACTGAACCCAGCTTTTTCTTGGTGACAAAAGGTCATTGAAAAGCTCTTGAATTTTACACAAGTACCTCAGTGAGAGCCCTGATTTGTAGGGCATATTTGCGCAGTCATCATTTTGAAAACCACGTGTAGACTTTGGGTCATGTTACATCTGAGATTCAATATGTATGTAAGGCATTAGACATGTTTAAAAACCAAATACAGCACCGTGTGTGTGTAAACTACTGTTTATGTATGATTGCGTGTTATTCAGCAGTAGGAACAGGAGAGGGGGATGTTGAGAGATTTCTCGCAGGAGTGTAGCTGCCTCTGCCATCAGCCCTGAGGACAGAAGGAGGAGGAGAAGAAAAGAGGCACATAATGAGGTGCCTGAGGCGATGTGTGTAGGAAACACAGCTGGTGTCCAACCTGGATCGCTTTCTTATGGGGATGTCCTGATTATGTTGTGTTGTCCCTGATCTTGAACCAAAATATTCAGTGTTTACTGTCGAGGCATCCAATCTGGTATTTTTTTAATGCAAGTATATTTTTTTGTACATAATAAAGTGGTAGAATGCACATGTAGCCTATGATAAGCCTACATTAATATACGATTAGATAAGATTGAGATTTTCTATAGTTTAAAATATTTACTGATCAAAAATAAGTACATTGCAGATTTGCATTAGTCTATATAATATTATATAATATTTGGTACAGTGTGTGTAATTTCCAAAAAAGCAATGCTGTTGAGGTTTTACAATCAGACAAACAAGTAGCTGGAATTGGACTGGGCTTTACACAGCCAGTACTGATCCATCATAAAAAATAAATCCTCCATATCAGTTTGGGACATTCATTTTTTTTTTTTTTTAATATACACTCCTGATACAGTTAAATAAGCTTCTGTGCGCTTTCCACCACCAGTAGCTCACTCTGCATTTTGCATCTGGCTAATCAGCAGTATACTTGTACTGTTTGGTAATGAAATGTTTCCACATGCATGCAAAGCTGCTGTAAGCACCTCATGGTATGCACTATTATGGGCCCTTTGTGTGTGAGTGTATGTGAGTGTGCGTTTGTGTTTTTGTGTGTCTTTGCGTGTGTGTGTGTGTGTGTGTGTATGCACATCAGTATGAGGGAAGCTGTGCAGGAGCAGAGGGCTTGATAATTGGCTTGTGCTGGAGTGTCAGATGGTTGAAGAGGGGATAATGGCGGACTCAAGCTGCTGCCATGGGGGTGGAGGTGGGGGTGTGAAGGCCTCAAGTGAAGGGGGGAGCATGGCTTTTTGTGAATGGGCCCCTCGCCTCTCTTGACCCCCCTCCCCCAATTCAGGCCTGCCGGGCCCTTTTGTGGTAAAGGGATGGGAACCCAGGAACCTGGCAGCAAGCGGGTGACCTTCTAGCACCTCGCTCTAGCTGCCTCTCTTCTCCGTCCCTTTCTCTTTCTTGACCCTCCTCTTTTATATTCCCCTCCTGCTCTCTCTCTCCCTGTTTCTCCCCCTCCCTCGATTGGCTTGCTTTGTCCCATGTCTTATTTTTCAGTGCATCTATTTTATTTTAAGGCCTCTTTCTCTGTCTGTTAAGTATTGTAAGAAAGGGAATTCTCCCCCTTCATTGAAGCGGGTGAAACACAGAGTGGTGGAAGGAAGAGTGAAACAAAAAGGGAGAAAAAAGAGGAGCTGGAATTTAGTTATGGAATAGCGAAGGAAAAGACAGAAGGAAAGGGGAAAATAGGCTTTCAGTAAAAGGATGCAATTAAGGAAGAAACTATTGGGGAAAAATAAAGCAGGCAAGACATTTACTGTATTTGAAGAAGGTGTATAAATCCTCCAAGTTCTAAATCTTTATTTTACACGCTCTCTCCCTCCTTTTTCACCACCTTCTTTTTGCCTCAGGGCTCAATGCCGATAGAGAGAAGGCAGTTGTTTTTGTGTAATGACATGAGACCAAGAAAAGCTGCCTTTTTGAGTGTGGGTGTTTACTTCCTCAGCTTGGGCACTGCTCTACTCAGAGCTGCTAGTACCAATTTTATTTCTTAATGCCCTCATTTATATGCTGCTGATAAACTGGCCTCTAAGAAAAACACATTTTAGGTTACTTGGTATCCACTTAGATTTTGTAATTTGAATTAATGTGTTCTCAGGAGCCCTTTAATTTTCCTCGCTTGGTGTTTTAAGTGATAAAAATCACTTGTGTCCTACTCATCAATTCTGGTGTTATTATTTGGCCATCCCCATGATGGAGTTCATACCATCTTAACCACATGTGCATACATTTGCAACTAAATCGTAATGCAGACTACTTATCATTAACATACATAAACTTTGATTTTACTTAGTAGAATAAATTGTACTGTGCATTACATAATTCATTTAACTGACACCAAAACTGCTGGGTAAATTACAAATGTGATAATCCCTCATGTGAAATTTGACTCACAGTGCACTGCAGTGCAGCATCTCCACCAAGGATTGACTGAAAAAGAGAAAGTTGTGCTGGAGTGAGCCATCAGTTAAAGAAGCAGTAACACCAAACCGCACACACATGTGCTGTTTCTGAAAGCTTGAAAGCTCCTACAGTACCTCTAAGAAAAGGTGTGTTTGTGTGTTTCCTGCCACAGGGAGATCGCTTTCACCAGGCAGCTGCAGAAACAGTCCCCCAAGTTGTCCTACTACTACCTGGGCTTTTACATTCACTCCTGCCCCAAGATGCGGTACAAGGTATGTTATCTCACATGGACATGTAAAACACATCTCTCATGTTTATCACCTTTTTAACTTCATACTTCAACTTCATTAAGTAGCTTAAATTACCTACATGTTTGATACTTAGATCACAATATGTTTAAACACATTTTGATCACTTTTAGGGGTTTTTGCATGGTTATATACCAGTATTACATTTTAATATTTAAACTTTTAGTAAGAGAATAAAAGGACTGTTGCAACACTTGATGCTTATTGCATGAGGTAAAGATGTATGCCCGGCAGTGTAAATGCAATATCACATTCACTGTGCAAACTATTGCTATGTTGTAATCAAAGCAACACAGCTGCATTTGTGCTCTAATGATTGATGTGCAAGCCTATTTCACATGAGATCTCTGTGTTCATCTCTGTGAACATGTGAGTTAGTCTGTCCTGTGTTGTACTATTATCATGTGTGTGGGGCAGAAGTTCAGTTCATCTGTTTTATGGGCACATCAGGTCAATGCCATGACATGTCTCCTCCCACATTCTTTCTGTATTCTGTTCCTCCATCTATCACTGTCCTCCCTGAGCTGGTCTTCACCTCTTAGGACAGTCACCAAAGTGGTTCATTCTTCCTAATACTTGCATATTAAATAATCAAGTTGAAAAGGAATCAACAGGAGCTTATCTATGTCTTTATCTTTTTCACCTGTTTTAATTTTTAAGGTATTACAGCCAGGTTTGCCTTACACAATCAAAAGTTGAGATTTAAAAAAAAAATAGCACAAAAAATACCAGCACCATTCCTGACTTCTAATTGGACAGGCAGGTTACCGCCCACCTCCAAACACATTTACTGCAGAATGTTTCTCAGAACATTGAAAGTAAATAAAGCATAATGTTCCCACTTCTCGCGAAATATCACACATTCAAACACATAGCCTGCTCATGTTTGTGTATGGATCGGAGCAAATTAATCTTCTAAATGCTAGTTTGACGTTAGATATTTTATTATCAGGCTTATTAATGTCAGGGATAAGTTATTTAAAGATTCAAAGGCTTTATTGCCATATGCAGCAATAAACAAATTATCAGTGCATTGAAATTCTAAGTTCAATGTTTCTCTACCTACTGCGCTCATTACTTGCATCTACTCATACATAGTGAGGTAACAAATATTGAATGTGCAAGAACAGTGCAAAAAAAAAAAGGGTTTGTAGAGAAAAAAAGTTTCTCAAAAAAAACAAACAGTTTTGAATAAAGCATCTGCAATATTTATGGTGCAAAAAATTAAATCTTCTCAGACATACTGAGGTTGGCAATATTAAATATGCAAAGAACAGTGTAAAAAAAGTATGTGCAATATTTATGGGACAAAAATTATTATACCAAAGCAACTGATTCTTACTCAGTATGTCGATTTAATGGAGTGAGTGCTAGTCCAGACATAGAGGGACTGTGAGAGAAAATAAGGGAGAGAGGAGGACAAGGCTGCTGAAGACATTAGAGGTTGAGGGAGAGGTCACACTGGTGACAGCGACTGTAACTCAGCAGCAAGGAGAGTGTCGCACACATCCACAGACATATGCATATTTTTTACACTGCAGTTGATGTGCTGTAGAAACGTTTACACCAATCCATAATATATGTGCATATGCATCATCACACCAGAGCCACCACTCACAAACTTGTTCACATTCACACCAAACACCACTTAAAGATCTATAGTTTCAAGGATGAAGGTGAAAGAAGGCTGTCTTTCCAAGTCCATTAGTTTAGCCAAGATTTACCATTCATTCCCGCTTTCTTTCATTCATCTACTAATTCCTCTATTTCTCTGTCATTTCATTCAGATGTTCCCAGAGCTTGTTCTTGCCCATGGGAGACTGATGTCTTGTTGGGGATTATGGCAATGTGCCACATCTTTTTATCCATTTACATCTTGCTTTGGATAGTGCTTTGCCCAATTTCTCACTTTGGGAGTCTGTGTATGGAATGCATGTGAGTGTGTTTGCTCTGTTTATGTGTGTGTGTGTGTGTGTGTGTGTGCGTGTGAGTGTGTGTTGAATGTTGATCACAGTGTTTGTCTGAGAACTTGGTTACCACAGCACCTAACCCCTCCTCGCAGTGGTATTTACTACCCCAACCCCCATATCTGCTCTTGTGTGTTTGCCATTGCAGCGTCTTGTTCACAACCTCCCCACTTCTTCCTATTTTACCCATGGGGAGGAACACAGAACAAGGGTGAGAAGGTTGCCCAGTTCCCACCTTTGGGCTCTCACAATCCCACAGAAACACACACTCTTAGCACATGCACGGTGTCTCGCTCCATTGTCAGATTTGCATATGAGCCCAAGTAATTCATTAATGCACAGACATACTGTGGAATTGTTCAAGTCGCTAAGATGGGGGAGCCCCAAAACTCCACTGTTATTGTGTTGAAGGTTTACTGGGTTTCTGGATCTTAGTCCTGCTTCTTGCTTCTTTAAGAACCAAAACACCAAGCACTTGAACCCTGCTGGACACCACTCAAAGCCCTTGAACACCACTCCCTCTCTCCATTTTACCCACCTTACCCCTCCTTTCCCCTTGCCACTTCTTCTAGCAACTCTCTGTACCCATAATTTTCTGAAGCCATGTCAACACTAATGTGGATACTTTTAAAAACAATTCTGCTCCTCATTTTGGACCATTTGGAAACAACACTGACTGAGTTAAAAACTAAGGGAAAATAATACATTTTGTTGTTTATTGTTTCATGATTTTATCGTGGACTGGAAAGGCTTAGAGAAAAGTATGACAGTGCCAATTATGTAAACTTTAAACTTGAGAGCTGTGATTTCAATATCTATGTTAATCACTACATGGCCTGAAAGTCAGTGGAAGCTTTAAAGGGCTTATTTAACACAGAATGCTGAAAGGAACATTAAATCAATCTCAAACCAGTTTCTCCTCTGAAATTTCACACAGTTGCTCATACAGTACTCTCATTCCCCGAGGAGCAATAGAACTGCATTGTTTATGTAACTGACACCAGCAGCATCGTGAAAGGCTTTTTTATGGTGCCTCTATATTGTGTTCATAGACATTCTGCAGTTTAAGACTGGTAGTAAGGTAACACTTTCTTAAGCCTCAACCTGAGCTGTTCTTTTGTCTGTCCTGCCCCCTCATGACACCCTCATGGTTGCATGGATTTGTCTGCATAAGGCCACAAACGTCTGTGTTTCCATTTTGGAGTATTCTCGAGTTCTCAGGTGGGAGGAGAGTCCTTTATTGCCAGGTCACATTCTGCATGCACAGGGGAACAGCTCCATGTGAGATGGGTTGAAAAGTACTGCCAAAGGCTGGGCATGGTCCTGTAGGGCAGCCTTAAAGGGTCCTAGAAGACTTGGAGTCCAGCCAGGAACAGGGGGCTGCCTGGCCAGTGTCAGACCCTCTCCTTTGTTCTCAAAGCTGGGACTGAGCGTCCCACAGAGTCTTGCTGGTTTGGCTGGTGGGTTCAGGATTTGACGTGACATCCTGCCCCTGGCTCCTGTCCCTGGTCCTTTGGCCCTCCCTTGCCCTCTCCAGCCCTCTGATGTTGAGCTGTAGAGAGCAGAAGGTGAAGCTGTTGGAGGCTAAATGAGACCAAAGGTCTTGGCCCTTCTGCCACTCTTCTTTTTTTCATGATGCCTCTCATGTGTTAAAGCTAACAGTCATCTGAATTATCCGCCTCTCGTGACTTCAGTCAGACTCACAGAGACTTTGTGGATTAGAGTGCTAAAATCTCTGGCTTGATGATGTAAGTGTGAAATGTTATGCAGTTTATTTCCAACTTGTTTGGATGGATTGTGGTCAAATGTGAACACTGAAAGCGTACGTCCAGTGTGGCAAAAGTGTACTACAGCCTTCAGATTCTGTCGGTCGTCATTAACTAAAAAGCCAGTCACTTTATATTTAGTAAAATTCTGCCATTTTTCAGTAGGATTGTATCTGGATGCCACCACAATTTATAGATTTTCCTACGTACCCGTGGTTGAGTTTAACTCTGCATTAGAATTTCTGATATCTGTTAAAACCATAAACGAGTGCTTTAATCTGCACACCAACTCACAGGTGTTTCTCACCTTATTTTGTTCCCTTTTCCTCCAATAACTGCTCTGTCCAACTTCAGCAGCTTGCAAAATGTACTGTTAACTTTCATTTGATATATTTTCACTTTTTTTTTTTTTGGCCAGAACAAAGAGTAGATCCATGCCACATTGTAGTGTTTTTCCATTTCTTTGCAGATGTATGCCCGAGCACTTGTCTGTGTAAGTTACTTTTAAGTTCTGAATAAGCAGACTTTGATGATAACAAATGAGGCGTTCACCCACTTGGCTTTACCAATCTAGTACCTGGTCTTAACATTTCGAGCACTGTTCAAGTGTGGCACACATGCGCACACATACACACACTTCCAGAATACACACACTTCCAGAATACCCAGTTATACCCTCTTGGTGAGGGAGTGAGAGAGTTACATGAAGTGGCTCTTACTCTTGTTATTATTGTTCACAGTGAAAGAATGTCTCGCTCTGAGCCCAGGAAACCATTAAATTTTCCACAGAGAAGAAGAAAGAAGAAGTGAGTAAAATGAGTGAAAAGAGGAGGAAGAGGACAGATGGAGAAGAAAAAAAAAAGGAGTGACAAAATGTGTGCCAAATGAGAAAAGGAGGCAAGATAAAAAGGATTATTCGTTTCCTGGCGGTACTTCTCTGACTTTTAAAGAGCTCTTTCGCGGCAGCTGCACCTCCGTTCCCTTTCAACCCAACTCCTCCTCGCTCACAAACAACAAACACTGTCAGGGAGCCGGTCAGTTCTCTAGCAACAGCCAGCAGTTTTCCGCACGGCCCAAGCTTTTGAATTCAGTGGACCTGAAATTAATCCATCCAGGTGTCAGCCACTGTGTAGAAGAATATGTTAGAATACAACTGATGAAAGAATTTGATGTTGGTTTCAGACCGTTGCTGCTATGCTAATGTTTCCCTTAATCAGTGTGTGCCTCCGGGCTTTTCTATCACCTGCTGCATGAGTTTAGTTCACATGACATCAATTAGACATGACAAACTGCCTCCCAACACAAGGACTGGACCTCATTTTCTCAGGACACGCACATACACACCTGCACGCAGATGTTTTTCAAAGGTAAACAATGATTCAGTAAAGTTTTTTTCACACACTTAAGTTTTTTTCTTGATAATAAATTTCACCTCAATAGCTGGCCCAAAAAGATTTTTTTTTAGAATCACTGGAGTGTCATCCATAACCAGAAGTGTATATTAATGCAATGAATCTGCCCTCAAAGAGCCCGTCTCCTCTCCAGGTACGCAGCGGCAGGTTATGACATGCTAAATGGCTCCGAGCCACTGCTATCAGGACTCTGCATGCATGTTATTTTCACTCCAGGGACCCAATCAGACGGTGTGTTATGTGTACGTGTGTGACCTCACATTCTCTGTGTCACTTGTTGAACATCTGGGCAGATTAAGAGTGACAGTGAGTGAATTTGAGGCATCTAGAGGTGGGTTATTCCCACACGGACCCTCATCCCTGTGTATCATGCTACAGTACACAGCTTTGGTTTTAAGAACCAATGGATTTTGTTCATGAGGGCATTGCTCTCTTATGTATTTTTGTTTATAATTGTTGTGCTCCTGGCATAAACATCATCCCGCTTTGGTAGATTGCACTGAGTTATATTGAAAAGGTTTGCAGTGAACAGCGGTGTTTATGTGCAACTGTCTGCGCTTCACATGCTACAGGTCCAGGCACAGTACAGCCACCCCCCCTTTCTTCTCTTTCTTTCCCTCTTTTTGTTTCCATTCTTCTTTCAGCAACTGTTCAAGAAACCCAGCCACCATGCTGGTTGGGATGAAAGATTGATAGAGAGGGAAGGGATCGGACCGAAGAAACTGATTCTATTCAGAGACAAAAAACACAGCAATACATTTTTGTTCATTTAATGTTATTACAGGCAGGAGTGATATCTATTTTTGCTGTAGTTGAGATCCCATTTCTCTTGTCATCTGCATGCTTAGATGTAGTAAGTCACGATGGCTCAAAAAGAGGTGGTGTAAAGTTACTGTGGCCACTGCAATGCTACGTGGAATGGCGTTTTATTTCTTCTCTTTCTCCTTGGCCTGTGTTCTTTTCCTGAGATGAAGCAGCATACACTCGGTTTGCAGAAGGTATTATTCCGCTATGCCAGTAGCACTACCTTCCAGAAATCCTCACGTTAAAAACCTGTGCCCATCAAAATAAGATCAAACCCAACCAGGCCCATTTTCACCCTTTCTGTGAAATTTATAAGCTAAAGCATAGCCCTTGTTGCTGCCTTCCAGCTCTCCCCTCCCCCCCGTCTTAAATTGGAGCCTTTCTGACAGAAACAGCGTTGTTTGATTTAGCTCGACAGGAGACCACCAACAGTGCACCTCTCAGCAGAAACATTTGTTTAAAGTTTTTGATAATTTTTCTTCTCTTTCATGCCTCATCATCTCTTTTTTTTCCCCTTCTGCCTTGCCACGGTTGTGTTTTTAACAAATCATTAACAGGTTACAGCATGGTCTGAGGGCAGCCACTGCTTGGCACCCCCCAGGAGGAGCGCTGACAGGGTGAGGGTCTGAGGGAGCAGAGTTCAAGGGGTCGGGTCAGGCGATTCAGTCGTACTGCTGGTGGAAGGACAGGGTTGAGGGAAGGCGGGTGGCAGGAGGGCATAAGCGAGGGGGAGGTGTGAAGGTCACAAGGGCAAAAATGAGAGTTTGGAGATGGTGTCATGCTGAGCAGATCCAGAGCCCTCTAGCTGCCAGCCTGAGGTGTTTGCCTTGCCATTAACTTCTCCACTATTTATTTTCAAACCTGCTGCAGCTGCGCCGCTTTGTCTGAAACGCCTGGTTTCTTCTTGGCAAGGGAATGCATTCAGATCTTTGATAAGCACTACTGGACGGAATGAGCTGCTCTCGTAAAGGCAGCTAGACGTGTAGACTTCGAGTGTGGGTGGAGGTCTTGGGTTTGGTCTTGCAGTTAGAAGTCTGAGGTGGGGTTTTAAGACCAAGATTAGGGGCCGCGGCTCTGAGTGCAAGTCACTAATCTGTGATCTGTGTCAGACAGGCATAACAGCTCGCCTGCCCATAAAGACCAGAGGAGATAAAGAGATAAAAGTGCCCAGTCTGTGAGCTGATGCCCATAAAAGCGCTGCCATTGGTTCTCTGGGGCTTCGTCGAAATGTGATCCTGTAAAAATATTTTCTCCTCATTAACCTGTCATCCGTGGAGCTGTGACGCATAGCCCGGTGAGGGAGTGCTGGGACAGAGTGGGGTGGGTGGAAGGAATTGTGGGGGTTGTCTTGGGGCCCAAGAGGGAGACTTACCAGCCTGGATGCTTTATTTGAAGGTCGTCCTGTGGTAATGTGTTGAGTAGGGTGAAAAGGCCTTGGCGGGCCCCGAGTGTTTAAACAGCAGCAGTTAGCGTAAATCTCCCCAAACGCAGACTCCAGACGTGTTCAGAGCCCTCACACACAGACCTCAACACGCACACGCACACACACACACACACACACACACGCACGCACGCACGCACGCACGCACGCACGCACACACACACACATGCATATGTACATGTTGTCACAGACTGTGCTGAAGGTACGCCTGTATGGGCCACTATTCTGAGCTTGTTTGGACTTGTCTTTCAGTGGTGCCGTTCGTCCAGCCTGCTTTAGAGGTATTTGTCTAGCTGCATGTGTGTTTCTGTGAGACGCGCTGTTTACATGTGTCCATCAGCAGCCAGAGGCCCCCCAGCCATGCCCCCTTGTCTGTGCAGAATGTATGTGTGTCAACAGACTGAGGATGATAAAGGGGATGTATTGTGAGAGCTATATGTTTGGGAGAGAGTATGGATGTAGGGATCAGGGCCTGTGTTTATTGGTTTTTGGCAAAGACTGCCTGAGTGTGACCCTGGGTCAGAGTGCTGGCCCGGGCCAACCTAGGTTAGGTCTGCCTGGCTCTGGGTCACACTAGGCCTCTTTGTATACCCTCCAAATTCAGGCTTGTCCTGGGTGTCAGCCAGCTGAATAACATACTGCAAAGAGACCACAAATGTGACATGTTGTGACCGTATTTGTCTGTTTGGGTCAAATGTCCATTTCTTTCAGAGAGTGCTTGACCAATATTTAATCCCGACATAATATCCCATTCACTATTGTGTTCATGCTTGACCTACTATATTATATAAAACAGACTCCCTTTTGTTTTGCATGTTATTTTTGGATAATGTATCTTTTGCCAGAGCCAAACAGGGCAAGGTCTAACATTAGTGACCTCATCTATTCTGTGACCACCCTTACATCACACTCTTGGAGCCACTCTGTCTCATGCTGAGGTAGGTGTTATCTGTTGACCAACAGATTACCATATGACTTAATGCTCTGTCTTTGACAGATTTTAGCTGTACTGATAGTGTTCATGAGAATAGACCCATTGAAAGTGCATTAAGACACATGGTGCCTAACTTGTGCACACACAAACATACAGTGATACCTCAGCAGAGGTAGGGTGCATTAAAACTCAAATGGAGATATGAGCAGGAAATCAGCAGCAGATGTGGGTGTAAAGTAATGCAGATGGAGGCAGGGAAACCTTCTTACTAGGACACTGAGTCCACCTCCTGCCTTTTGGTGTGGCAAGCCTGAAAGAGGATCACTTTGAACCATGACACTGCTGTGCGACTGCAAAGCAGCGAGTGATCTCATCCTCAGAAAGTCTCTCTCCGATGCAGCATGTGATAATACCTTCGTATGTGAGCAGATTGGTGCATTTTATTATATAGGGAGTAATATACCACGCAAACCCACTTTACTGTTTCCAGAAGCATAAAACACCTCACTGCATATGCTCCAGTGCATGTGTGGTGTGACAGACTAGACTAATATGTTTTCTATTACAGCAGCTAAATTTTAAAACTTTAATGAGCTAGACTCAGTCAGAATTTGAGTCTTGTGAATTTGTTTTGCTTAATGAAATCAATGTTTTACATTTTCTGACAACCTGGGGATATAGAGGAGACTTCTTTCATTTGATAAAAGTTGTCTCCACTCTGCACACAGCAAATTCATTTGTCTGCTTCCTCGTCAGACGGGGAGGAAGAAAAGAAACAGAAGAGGTGTAGATTTTCATGAGGATTCCTTGGCTGCAGTGAAGCACTCCATTTATGGGTCTGATTAATTGCTTTTCATATAAATCATAGGTATGGGCCTGGGGCTTTGCTGCCTATCTTCAGGTGTGTGAGAAACCAAGACAGAAACGGGGAAAAAGTTGCATAAAGACGGAAAGGAACAAGGTGACAGTTACTGTTTGATTTGCTGAGTTGGTAATAAAGTTCACTGTGACAGTAGAGCCTCTGCTATCTGTATGTGTATAAAGTCTGTGTGGCCTGAAAAGAATGAGTGATACCGTGTCACTGAGGGGTTTGGAGTGATAATAGATCTGCAAAGTATTGTGTAACTCTATGTCAAGCCCTGTGGAGATATGTGTTTATTTGGTTTAGATGATTGAGGCTGTGTAATTGTTTACACTGGGGCAGCTTGTTATTCAAATGAGGTTGAGTAATTTTCCTCTCTGCCTTGTTAAAGTTCAGTTCATTGGGAAACCTGCACTGTAGCAGATTGCTTTCCTATAAACAGTGACCCCTGCACATTCATTAACAAGCCCGCTGCACAACAACAGATTAAAATGACTGAGAGCCTTCCCTCACTTGTAAATGTACAGTCTTCATTTTGTTATAGTTCTTCCCCTTCATGTGACTACTGTTGAGCGCAGCTCTAAATTTCTCCACTCATCAGTCTGTTTTCGCTCATCTCAATCCCCCCGTATCTCTTTCCAAGCCCTACTTCTTCATCCTTGGCTTCCAGCATCCTCTCTCAGTGCGGGGCCCCTCCATCCTGGCACTCGGACTGCTCCTATCACTTCCATCAGCTCGCCTCAGTCCATGTCTCAGTGACGTTAAATACCATCCCTTTGCTCATCTGCACCTAATTTTCTCTCACCACTCCCCGTCTCCCTCCTATCTCCTGCTCATTTCCCACACCTCAGATGGCAGCCAAGTCTATCCGCTGAAGTTTGTACATGTTTCCCTCTTTCCACACTAGTTTTTTTTGTTTTGTTTTGTATCCTCCATCTCTCTTTCTGTCTCTCTAAATGAGCCTTTCAGAGATTGTCAGTCATCGGCATCACCTCCATATCCGCCTGAGCACGGAGAGGAGCGAAGGATGGAGGGATGGTGACGGATTGGTTTGTGTGGGAGAATTTAAGCAGTTACAAAGGGAGTAACGGGGCCTCTGAAGACAGGAGGACTGACCAAAAAAAGATTTTCTTCGTCTGGGAAGCCTTATTCTGGGCCACCACAGGCATCTGTCAAGCAAAAAACATACATCTACACACACACACACACACAAATCTTATCACATGGCGTTCTGGCAATTTACAGAGTCCCGCCGTCCCTTCCTGTGGCCTCTTTACGCCACTTGCTGAGCTAACAGCCACTCAGGAACATAGATTTGTAGTAATAGGCCATTTCAGTTCCAGCTATTAGATTGGCTGTTGCACTCTACAGTCAGTCTTCTCTCTCTCAAGAATCTAAGTTTCAGGAAACCATTACTGCTTTCTCTGCTGGTATGAGTAACTGCTAGATAAAGAGATGGATATTGTGAGCGAGCTGACGCAGAAGCAGAAAACGCAAAGCTGAGAACGAGCCAAGGAAGCTGCAGGGGTAGCTGCGAATTACAGGGCTTTCAAGCCAACCTGTGGAAGCAAAAATAAGAGGGAAGATAAAGAAAGTCAGTGGCGAGCTCAGTCTTCACATTCAATCCAATAAATAAAAGAAGCTGACAGATAAGTGGTGGCAAACCAAGCTTTTCTTTTTCGTCTTTCTTCGTTTCTCTCTCCTCTGTCCAGACCACTAATAGCTGTGTCCTCTCATACTCTTCATCCTTTCTCCTTTTCAGGGGGGGAATTGAGGAATTGTGCCTGTGCCATGACCAGACTCTGTGTCTCATTTTGGTTAGATAGGCCTCTCTGTCTGACACTTTACAGCACAGGGCTGCGTATATCATTGTGAAATGTAAACACAAAATACAGGCTTGCAGAAATCAGGAATCCACTTTATTTCTATTACAAATACACGCCCACACAAAAACACTGCTCCTTTTGTGCACTGAATAATAATCCATTGGCCCATCCTTGTATGTTTTCATTCTTCTATCTCACTTCTTCTCTTTTTAAACCTCTGTTTCTGCTCCATTTCTTCCGTCCTTCTACGCATTCAGGTTGAGTTGAGGTGTCAGGGTGCAGAAGCCTGGAGCAGGAAGTATGTATGTCTCACTGGGTGTCTGCTGCCTGGCAGGTGTGTCTTCTGCATGTAGAGGTGTGTCTCAATGCCGTGTTGAAGGAGTCCATAGAGGTGAGCTAGAGTGTGAGAGTGTCAAGCTAATTGTGCTGACAGTTGTAGGAGGCAGCATCCGATGAGTTGGTGTGTCCATTGCAGCTACGGATGCATAGCATTCCACCGCCATCCATCTGTTAGCAGAAGCACTTAAAGCATGTGTCTTTTGCTTCATTCTGAATTCCTTATTCTCTTTACTGCCTTTACGGTGGTATTGGCTTTTCCATTTTTTGCATGAGTGTATAAATTTAGTGATTGCTTTTTTTTATATAGCCATTTTAGACATTGTGTGGCAAACACAGCTGCAGCTGAGCGCGCCACCGTCTACCAATCAGCGTATTCCACAAATTCCTCCGTTTTTTATTTTTAAAGCCGTGAATCAGCCCAGTCCATACACATGGCATCTAGTCTTGCATGTGAAAACAGGCAGCATATTTTCCATATAGGCCCACTGACAGACGGGTCGTGGTCAGAGAGCTTGTATAACAATATTTTCCAGGGATGGTATTTCCTTTGTCTTGCTTATTTTCGGTTCTTTACGACAACTGTGTTTTTTTTTTGTTCTAAGTTTAATCATTCCGCACTTTCTGACCTCGTCTGTGTATAAAAAGTGTGTTCCCTAAATGCTTGAGTCTTTGTCCTACAGTTTAGTGTCATATAAACTACAAATATTGTTGTGTGTATGTTGAAGCAGTGCAGCGAGCCGGTTGCAGGCGCCTTCTTGTTTACAGAGCTTTCTCAGCAGTTTGTATTTGTTTGGAGCTGTGTGATAGAACACAGATCCCTGATAATGGAGGCTCCTTTTCCTCCTCTGTTCATTCAACCTCTTACTCGTTCTTTTTTTTCTCTGTGCCTTGCAGCTGTTTTTGTTCAGCTTGGTTTACTTTCCATCCAAAATGTTAGGTCAAATACAGACTTGCACCCATTTCACAAGCACACACTACAATATGCTGGTGTGTTTACATTTCCTGCTCGACACAGCAGACAATGCAACACTCCTGACACAGAGAAGCACATCTCAAACAAAGACCTTTAAAAGAGTTTGATCCAGGTCTCAACCCTCATCCTGCCCCTGAGGTTCAGTTTACAACTTGTGAAACCGTCGACTCGAAAGAGCATAGTGTGAAAATGGTGTTATGGTTGCAATAGATAATGAAGTTTTCAGGTTAATTACTTGTAAATGTCAGAAAAGTAGTTGTGACAAAGTTTAATTTATGGCAAGATATTGAAATAGCTGGAAATTCTTCAAAATTTAGGAAGCTGTAATTGTTGCTAAATGTTTGGCATTTACGCTGGATAAAACACAAATTGTATAGCAAGTATTTTTGGGGGGAGAGTTTTTCCCATTTTTATTGACACAAAGAGCGAGACAGTGGTAGGGGGGGTAGAGAGGAGAGTGACATGCAGCAAAGTGTCTTGAGCCGGACTCAAACTCATGACCGCTTCTGGGGGACTGAGCCCATGTGGTATCGCCTTAACTCAGTGAGCTAAACGGCAGCACAATCGTTTAGCATTGCTAACCTTCACTCTTTCTGTCTCTTTCTTATTCCCCAGGGGCAGTACCGGCCTTCAGACCTCCTGTGCCCAGAAACCTATGTCTGGGTACCGATAGAGCGATGCCTACCCCAGCTTGAGAACTCCCGCTATGCTCGCTTCAACCAGGATCCTGACGCAGGTACAACTAAAAATGCTCCAACTCCACTGTTATCACACTTGTTTAACTCTCTGAACCCTTAAGCAGCTTTCGGGGCGTTTTTTGCTCTTGTCACATTGTTCCTCACTGTGGGCTCATTTTGAACTGCAATATAAAGTCCTGCACCTCTATGGAAACAGCACAACCATGGCTACAAGTAGAGAGAGCTGAATTGTACAACATTCTTCCAAGCACCCACAGGTGTTACCAATACTGGGGAAAAATGGTGCTTCTACATACCGTAGATGTTTTACTACTTACATTTTTACAACTTCTATAAACTAGCCATTTTGCGCACTACTCTACACATCAACTCTAGAATGATATTTCACCATACTGACAACCTGCTCCTCTGTATACCATTTTTGAACCATGCTGCATTTGTTTTATCGATCAAGTATGTTTTATTTTCCTCTCAGTCTCTCTTACCGTCACCTCTCTGCTCTGTGTTAACACAGCCTGCAGTTTACTTGAAAAATTACCTATTTCTTTGTCACGTGTCCGTTGGTTGCAGCAGAGTCACCCATGGCTTCTTAGTTGCTCTGAGGAGAGCAGAATCTTTTTTTCCAGGATGTGGTGCAACCAGTTTATTTTTGGTTAAATATTTGGAATAAATATTACGATTTATTTATTTTTAAAGATTTATTTTTGGCCTTTTCATGCCTCTATTATTAGAGAGGACAGGACAGTGGATAGATTTAGAAAGAGGAGAGAGTGGGGAAGGACATGCCGTAAATGGCCGAGGTCGGACTCAAACCCGGCACAGCTGCTATGGCTCTGTACGTGGGTCACGCGACATAACCGCTAGGCTATCGGGGCGTCCAAATATTACGATTTTTAGTTTGAGGACCGTCTGACAGTTCGAAATTTGTCGATTCTCTCTGTTTTTACAGTTTGTGGCTCTGATAAATGGTGTAATTATAGTGATTTTAAAAAAAAAAGATATGTCTTTCAAACCTACAGGTGGATTTTAAGGTTCAGACTGTCAGACTGCATTTAGTGTCTGAAACTGGAGGGAACAGCATTTTTCACATAGATTTGCATGCATTTCTAACATTACAAGCATACTGACCTGCCACTGCGAGTTTGGTCTCGGGTTTTTCTTTTTTTCTTTTTTTTGTACATGCTTTTCTGGATGAACCCATGGACTTTGTGTTAACATCTGATCAGGTTTCACTGTGATGGTGTATTGAAAACTGTGGGTTTTCTTCAAAGCAGTGCACAGTTACTGAACAGGGGTAAACAGGGGGCCTTCTCTCCCCATGATCCTTTAGGATGGCCAGAGCAGAGCCAACTTTGTCATTATGGTAGAACCTTGTTGTCATTAGGTGAACAGTGATATCGGTGGTAATAAACCGCACACAGAAGGTAGACTGGCAGACGCCCATTGCCTGAACTGGCGGAAGGGGAGATGAGGACCAGAGTGTTTAATAAGAGTTTAATATGTGTGTTTGAAAGTTTTGAAAAGAGAGGTTTTTGAATGATTAGAGGTGCATAGCCAGAAGGACTAATACATTTTATGTCTCGTTATTTTTTAAGCCTGCCTCTGCTCACTCTCCTGTAATGGGTCCATACGTCTGTGCACATTTCATTCGGACTGACACAGTCCAGTGAGCATACTGCTAAGCTTTAAAAGGTAAACATACCAACCTAAAATAATGTTTACTGTACACTGTATTACAGAAAATGTTGTAGGAATTGACTAACGATTGTTGGCATGTGTGAACGTTGTGCACATATCTAAACATGCGTACATAATCTGAGTTGTTGAGTGTACAGAAGCCAGCCATCTCCGGTTCACTCTTCCTCATTAATCTGCATCACCAAACAGGCACCAGACAGGAAAGAGCCACTGATCAACAGTAATTGGATATGTGAGAGGACAAGAATTTGATTGTCAAATAGACCGGGACAGATACATCGAGGGTAAGAGAGGCAGTAATTGAAAAATAGATGGAGGAAGAGACAGGGGACATGCGATAAAAATGTTTTTATGGCAAAGGGAAATGAAATGGCTGTATGCTGGCACCAGAAGAGAGAGAAGTACAGTAAAATGGAAGATGGATTGATGTGGAGGTGGAGGAGGAAGGAGGAATATATGGATGTGGAGAGACAAAAGTAAGGCTTTGTTGTAGTGAGGTCATTCTTGGGCTTGGTGCCATGCGGAGAGGTGAAAACCAACGCAACTGATGAACTTCAAAGTAAAACTGTTCCCCTGCTCAGAGCACAGTGCCCACATGCCTCTTTCCTCTGTCCCCTATATCAAGAGTCGGATTCTGTGACGAGGTGAAGTTTGTGGGCACTGAGTTCACTCATTGCTGATTTACCGGGTTGCTTTAGTCGTTGAATTAAGTGTTGGTGAAAGCACCACACCCATGAGAAATAAGGGCATTTAAAAGACCATTAGTTGGCTGCTCATTTACAACACTTTCATTAACGGCTTAGCCAGTGGTAGGTCTGACCTTTTCTTGTCAATCTTGCCGCTAATCCCTGAGTAGGCACAAATTACTGAGGACAAAATAGAGGTCTCACAGTTGGCAATTTTCACTGTGGCCAGTGTATGTTTGTGTGTCTGTGGTTCTTGTGGTGCCTCCATTCCTGAGTGGACTGTTGATCTTGGACAGGGCTAGGCATTATTTCAGGCCTAGCTGTCCAAACGCAGTGTCATTACATTTCAGAGCTAGCTGTCTTGATGGTTAACTTTCAGGTCTGTTGCCAAGCTATGCGGTTGAACTGCGAATAAAGAGGGTCTGTGCCAGACTAATGGTCGTATGGAGGTTTCTGTCTTATCCAGAAAAACAGCCAGTGGTCAGCCAGTCACCAGGTCAGCCTGCCCTGTGTCACTGTCAGTGTAGCAGCATGGCACACTGTCAGGGTCTGTGGCCTAGTCCTAATTTGCAGTTTTTTAATGTGTGGCTTGTTTTTGGCCTAAGTAAAGACATGTTGAAATATGTTTTAAAGTCCTGGGGAAGTCCTGGCTGCATGCAATGTTGTGGGAATCTCCCATGTGTCTTTTAGGAACTAACTATCCATTGCAGTTTAATTAATTTAGCTGCAGTGGTCACAAAATTTAAATATTTATGATTATGGCAGTTTGTACTCTGGTCTGATTGCTTTAATGTGTATGAATCAAGAGTGTCAAACTATCTTTGTCTACTCTTCAACAACTTTGCTGTATCAGTGTAGTTGGGGGTATCGGGGTATGAACACAGGACCTCTGGAGGTGTCCTGTCATGTCTGGCACTTTGACATGGCAGTAGATCCTTTGGGTCCTGTAGTTCATGGGGTGTGGCCTCTGTTGATCAGACTTGTTTTGGTGTATCCCTGGATGCTTGATTGGATTAGGACCTCGGGGGTTTGGAGGCCAGGTCAACGCCTTAGGCTTTTTGTTGTGTTCCTGAGCAGTTTTTGTGGTTTGGCAGGGCATATTGTCCTGCTGGAGGAGGCCACTGCCGTGAAGGTGTAAAGTTACCATGGGGGGGGGTGCTTGGTCTGCAACAATGTTCAGGTGGGTGGTGCTGATGGAAGTAACATCCACATAAATGGCAAGAACCAGAGTTTCCCTGCAGAACATTGCACTTTAACAAGATGACCAATATTATTCACCATACCTGTCAATTTTATGTTGTGGCTGATCATAGTATGTCAAAAAACATGGTAGAGGATAAGATAAGTTTTAAATCTTCTTGAACAACTCGTACAACCAGTAAGTACCTGTTACTAATATTAAAAAGATGGTTTATTTGTTCATTGATCCGATTATAAAATGCTCTTTAGGTTGTAGTATTAGTTTGTTGATTTAATTATTATTATTTTCTGCATCTTGGAGAGTCGGTGACGAACTGTCAAAATCAAGTCTTACCAAAATAACAGGTACACATACAGTACAAGTTCCAGTCATGTCACAATATGACAATATAGCTTCTTCAACCTGAAAACAAAAGTTCATTGTCAAAATATGAAAAAGCAAAAGACAGCAATTTTCACTAAACCTTTTAGCAAAGCCTTCCTCCAACGCTGTCTTGTTGTAAGGTCCTACCTCAAACTCCATGCCTCAGCCAAGATCACTGAGAGCTAGTGTGCTCAGTGAGCATTCAGACTGTAAGGGTGACCCGGTTACACTACTGTCCTAATGAGGTGTGTAAAGACAGCTAATCCAAAGTTTACACTCCTCACTCCACAACAGACTTACATTGATTACATGCCTGTTGCCGACACATCGAGGGCTCTAGGGTCTCGTTGCAGCTTCTCACAAATGTACATACAGTGTGTGCACACTCATACAGACACATGCACTGTGCACACCACATATGTAGTATCTCTCACACACTTATAATCAGTGTTTGCTTGACAGAGAGAGAAGTAGGGGCATTGGCCGCTGAGCAGTATAAACATTTGCAAAAATGTGTGACCCAAGTACTCACCCCCTGGACCTTAAGTGCGTCTGGCAGGCGCCAGCCCACACGTACTTGAATCTGTGTTGCATACACACACTTACATGAAGTTGCAGTGCATAAAATGTCATCTGATATCTATGTTTTCTCGTTCTCTTGATTTCTTTTACATCTCTCACACACACATTCACTTTACATGAAGCTGATTGACTCGCATCCACACTATCTGTGCTTTCAGCCCAGTAAAGTTGGTTGAAGATACAGTACTACTCTGATAGCACCCACCCATTACCCCCAAGCCTCTAGCCTCCTGCACTTTATTTCTAGCTTTTACATTATACACTTTCATATCTTGTCTCACTGTCAGAGCCACTCTTCACTCGCTCTTCACTAGGCTTTCCGCTCCTCAGCCTTGACAGATGCTAATGTTCCCATTCAGAATAGAGCGGAGATAGCGTTTCTCTGTTTTCTGTGTTATAAAGCAGGAGGTAGGGTTTTTTTTTTCCGGATCTTATCTGCTTTTACTACTGAAGAATGTTTCCCTCATTTTAATAACAATAATAATAATATCCTTTTAACTTAAGGAAATTCTGTTGTTGCTTTCTTTACTTTGGAGGTCAAAATTCACGGTCAGCTACAAAGACTCAAGGTCTCGCTGCTAACACAAGGGCTTGAACCCAGGTCTTCCAGTCAAAGAGAAGTCTTCTCACATGCTACAACGCCATTTTGGCCTTTCTCTTTTCAAACTCAAGCCCTATTTTGGATTTGCTACATTGGGTCACAGGATGTGGTCATAACCTGATGGCCTACCTTTGACCAGCATCCGGTGTTAAGCATGTTTTGAAATTTTGAGATGGATGGGAAGAGAGAGCGGAACGTGGCGAGATGTCAAGGCCCGTAGCCTCAACGCTGACCCTCTCACTCCCTGACCGACCCTCACCACTCCTCTTCCCCCTGACCCTTGAACTCCAACCCGAAGGAGCTGTGACCTCAGAGCGCCATGTCACTGAACGTCCGGTGGGCCTGACAGAAACGAGGTCTGGAGCTACTCAAAATGAGAAGAGGCACTGAAGTGAATGAAGAAGAAAAGGAAAGTTGTTTATGTGAGGAGCGGATGTTTGGATTGCCTTGAGTAAGAGAGAAAGATGGGGCCTCTGCTCAGTATTACTGCTGCAGTTAATAGACCGTCCTAAAGCTCCATGATACTGTCCACTGTGTTCTGTAAAATGTTCACTCCTTAATATCTTCACAAGGCGACAGTGTTGCACAAATGTAGCTCTGCGTAACTTGTGTAAGTGGGCTGTCACCTTGATAGAGAACATGAGGAGACACATAGTGCCTGGCCTGAAGGAAGCTTAAGTTAGGAAGCATCAGACGTTTAAACATTTTCACTTTCATCCCATCAAGACACATTAATTCTTCATGCACCAAAATGTTGTGGAAGTTACATAACATGTTTACATCTTTTAAAATCTATTTCCCCCCCACATGGTGAGACTTTAACATACTGCTGATTTTCCTCATTTAAAAGTTTATATCAACCATTCTTCAATTAGGTGACTCAGCAGTTTTTTGAGAAGGGGGAAAACACGGTGGTTAGGGCATTACTGAGCAGGGAAATGAGACTAATAAATAAAACATGAATCCACAGTGTGGTTTCAAAATTGTAGCTGAAGTATGAAAATATCTTTATGGAGATGGGGGTGTGAGAGTTAAGGAGCCTCTGGGCTTCATGCTTATACCCGGCTCTCTTCTTTCCTTTGGCTTGCTTTTCTGGTAGTGTCTGTGCAAGTAGGAACATAGCTGGGACATTCACTTACTGCATGTCTGCATAAACATTGGCGAGTTCTTTTGGTACGATCTCAAAATGTGCCTTTGGTTCTGCAGTGGTGATTTACTCATTGTCTGTTTCAATGATACTGAACAGCTCAGTTAGTTGACTTAGGAGGGGTGAATGAAAAGTTCAGGCTCTGCATTTAAAAATCAAAAAGTGTTCCTCATTTAAATTTGGCTGCCATCCCATTTAAAATAGTCTTCCTGTGCAGGGATGCACCCTGCAACACCAGAGCAGTATCAGAACGTTTTGATCAGCCCTTATATATTGCCCTTAACAAGCTGATCACATCTAATCATATCCAATCACATCCAAGGTCAGTGTGTACAGTCGGAGTGCCGGTAAATCCTTTGCAAACTAAGGATCGCTTTTAGAGGAAAGATGTTTGTAGCGATGCATCAAAGTTTTCAATTTGTTCTCTCTACTGTCTTGTTTTTTCAGTTGCTAGGGAGATTAGGCTGGATTTGGCACAACTATGGCGAATGTTTTGCAAAATGGTACCACCTGAGAGCTCAGCTGTTAGCCACATGGATATTGTCAGGGGGACTGGTGGTGGTGAATGAGAAGCCTTGAGCTCCATTAACACCACATCTTACTCACTCCTGTTTGACTGATGTGTCGCCATGAGCCTGGCAAGTGAGGCCTCTCCACTCTGCCACCTGGTCTGAAGTTTGTTTTCATCTTCTTCCTCTTAGACAGGCCAGATCAGAGTTGATTCATACAAGACAGGATGAATGGATGAAATATTGTACACAGTATGTAGGGGATGTGCACATAAGCCATTTTGCAGTCAATGAAACAGCATAATGCTCGGAGAAGATGAGCTAAGGGGATATATTAAAGCATTTTGGGCGTGCAGTTAGAGTGACCAGAGAGCTGACTAATTGAGAAGTTTGCAAACATTTAAGAAGGCTTCCATTGCAGAGTTAGTGTTTTTGTCAAATCTCTGACAGATCCTGTGATCACTGCTCCTGCCGGTAACAGTACCAGAAGCTGCTGCTACTGATGGAAACGTATACTGTGTGTACCGCAATAAACAAACCTTTTATCAGTCTCACACATCCCATCCCTGAACATCATCCTCCTGTCTAAAATGATCTCTCCACATGACCACATTTTTTGTTTCAGATGAAGAAGTGAAGTCCTGACTCTTAGCCTACACAAAACACACAGGCTCCAAACCTGGTTCTGTTGTGGACTCAGAGTTTGTGCAACCAGCACACACTATAATTCACCATGAGGAAAAATTGTGAAATGTGACATAAAACTAACAAAAAAGGCCAACTCACTAAATCACATACTGTTGCGCTGAGGCAGAGTTGACTCGCTTATATGACACAGTATGATATTTTTTAAGAGCGCTGTTCAAAAAAATCTAGCTTTTTATCAGAATTTCTGCCTTTATGTCTCATAAAACTTATAATAAATCGTTAGGCTCCAGTAATGGCTAAAAATAAAGGAGTCTTTTTTTTCCTATTTAAAAGACAGTGGAGGGGGACATGAATTGTGCAGAAAGAGGGCAGGGGAATGAGATGCAGCTAGCTGGGAAAGGGAACTGGAGACTTGCTGCTCAAGGCGTCTGTGCCCATGTGGTATGCACCATAACCACTAAGCTAACAGTTTGCTTTGAGGCTTTATCTACTTTCAATAATAGGAAGTCGCTGAGTGCTCACAATGGATTTTTAGACCTTCTTGCATTTATACCTGTGTACAGTATACTTGGGTTAGCTTGGCTCAGTTTGTGCTCCCCGCTGCGCTACCCCTTGCATGTCCTCTTGGCGCCAGCTGTGGGCAGCTTGGCTCAGCCACTCACTCCTGGAGGCTGCGGTTTTTGCGTCAGAACGGAGGTCAACATTTTTCACCCTTTTTTCCATCCGACTCTCCAGAGGACCGTTCTTAGCTTCTGAACACACACACTTTTGAGATTAGCACTGTTTTTACTGGTCTGATGGGAGCTGGCAGTGTATGACACAGGACCTAATGAGATGCTGAGTTTGGCAAGGCAGCAGGGAGCAAGGCCCTGTAAACAAGGCCAACTAACTAGCCTGCTCACGCACCACCGTGACTCCAGGTTTAGGGCATGGGGGAATTAGATCTGAGGGGGAAAATGCTTTCTGCTCCTCCAACAGCTTCTCGGAATAATGGTGTATCCCTGCCAAGTCACTCAAAGGTTAACTCAAATGAGCGAGGGAAAATAAGGACACTGTTTATTGTGCGTGATGTGTACACTGGTCCTTATTATATTCTCATATGTGCCTGCGTTTGTCTAGGAGATGCTCGGGTGCTAAAGGATGTGGGCCGTGCTCTGGTGCTATACAGACGGACCGTCATGCCCTATGCAGCCTACTCCCGCAAACGCAAGGGCTCCAGCGACGAGACGGAGGTGCAGCAGTACGCCGGCTTGGTTGGCCAGGACTGTGCTGAAAGGATCTTGCTCTATCGCTCCTAAATGTGCAGCGTCACACCACTGCACCTTTTAATATACGTAAATACATACTGTCTGTCTGTTTCTGTTTAAATATGTCTGTGTGTCTCCTCACTATCTATGAAAGTGCTTTCTGCTGCCTCTCCCTGTAGTCTCACCATATGCTGGAACAATGCAGTAGCCAATTACTATCTACTGTATGTATGTATGTATGTATGTTTGTTTGTTTGTATGTATGTAGCCATTCACCCATTGGCCTCATTCACATTAATTTTATAAACTTAGTTATATTTTATTAGTCAGTGAATTCTGCAGCGTCAGTTTATTTTTCTCTTTCGCTGGCTTGCTACAGGGACAAGTCCCCTGAATGTTATTTTCATATCTTGTATCCATACTTTTGATTTTTTTTGCACCATCTTTAATCCCATATGCTTAAGTATGTGCCGTTTAATTAGCTTCAGAACCTGTGCATATTAAAAATAGGCGTGTGCACGTGATATGAGTGCAGAAAACAGTACCTGTGAGTGGAAAACCCACTTTGTAAAGGAGCATTTCTGCAGGCAGAAAGCCTCCCAGCACACTTGGAACTCATATCTTTGGCTTAAATAAAAAACAGCACAACAGTAATGACAGAAATACAGGTGAAAGTTCTGCATTTAAATTAAACTTACAAAAGTGTTAAAAATAAAATATGAAGTTGATCTTAATATTTACTGTTGGGTAATGTGTAAATTTCCTCCAGGGGATACAAAAAGTTTAATCTTAATTGGGACTTTCCAACAATAATCGCAACATCATAATTTATTTGTTGGTTACATTTTGTATTTCTGAATTATAGTGGATTAGAAGTTTACAATATCAGAAAATGGAAATACAAGTACCTAAAAATTGTACTTAATTACAGTACTTGAGTAAATGTACTTAGTCACTTCATTCCAATGCCCTCTGACCTTTTTGTATACATCACTGAGCATGCTTTGGATCTTCATTGACATTTATGACAACCCCCTTCATGATGGATGTCAAGTACTGACATTTATTACATTTAGTTTAGTCACTCTTATCTATTTGTGTTTTATAAGTGGTGGAAAACAACATTCTGGCATGTTAAATTATAATATTTCACTTTACCTTGAAGCAGGTATCTTTAGTGACTCTAGCAAGCTGGAGGGTCCTACAGTGCTCCACCATATTGGATAGAGAATAAGAAAAAAATAGCTGTTAGTGTTCAACAGGGTTTGGTTGATTAGTCAGTAGCTGAAGTAACAACCATTGCAACTCAGATAGCCAATAAAAAGCAGCGTTATTAGCTACTGTCCCAGCCTCTAAATTCTCAAAAGTAAATTTGACGAGCAGGCAGGTGTTGAAATTGTGAGTTCGTGGTGACACCAGAGTGAGTATGCTTTTCCACCAGCATACCCTGTCCTGTGTGCTTGCGGATCAGAAATGCTTTGTTTTTCCTCTTCCGCATACTGTTTTCTGTGCTTGTATCGTGCAAAAAACAAAAAAAAACATGCACAGGTTTTGAGATTTTTAAACAGCGTATATATACTTGTGTTGTAAAAGAGCGTCCTGCACACAGCTGACAGCTCTCCTCTTAACTGACACGGGTTTGATTCATGTCAGAATCGCCACTTAAAGAGCATGTTCTTTTCTGAATGTACAGTGATTTTGAAGGTGGTTTTCACTTGCTTGCGTTACATCCCAACACTTCAAGCTGACTCATTCTATACCACAACATTGGAAAGATGTTATCAGTCGAGTCTCTGTGAAGCGAAGAAGCCACTGTTTGCAATGTCTTTTGTTATATTTATAGTTTTGTGTGCTTTTCTTTTAATAGCGACACTGTTATTTTTGGTTAAACCAAATAAAGGGGTTGTATAGTCTCTCTGCTTGGATTTGCAGGCTTTCCTTTGCATGCTAATTAAGCAGCACAGCCCCGATTCTGCTGGCAGAGGGATTTTGGAAACATGGAAATAATATGTCAAGAGTCCCTTTGCTGGCACAAATGGTGTAAATTTTCACACATACAGTAGTAAGCTTATATCTTCCAAAACACATGCACACGCAGAGATAAGTGCTTTAGTTGGACTTGTTGAATATGAACAAGCAACAGGTGTTAGATATACGAGCTGGCAGAACACAAATTTGAATGGCTTCTTGCCCCCAAGCATAGTGTCAACAGCAGCCCAGCTCACAGCCAGGGCAGGACTCGGCTGAGCTCCTGTTAGCAGCAGAGTTCTGCTCTTAAAGCACAGATATATCATATGTGATTTTAACTTCTTTAATAAACTTTGGTGTTTTTAACACAACCTGGATTTTAATCAGAAACTGTACTAGGCATAAGAGACATCAATGCCACTGAAGAAGTGAAGCTCCCTGTTGGGGCTCACTGTCCTCTCAGGCTCAATTGTTAGAACCAGATTAAAGAAACTTAGAATTTGCACCCCTTATTCATTTTTCTTATTCTTTACAGTCCTAAATGGGCAAAATCTGGACACGGAGATATCATGCACACCGTCAGCCTGAGTCCATTTTTTTCAGAGAAATCCACTTGTATTAATAATTCATGCAAAAATTAAATGAAAGTTTGAAATTAAAAGTTTCATGTAAAGTTTCTGGCCACCTTTATTGCAACGATGTATTGTTTTTATGTGTGGGACCCATGTGGCAACCTCCAGGGCAGAAGATGAAGACAGTGCCACAAACTGGAGTTCCTCTATTGACCACTTGAGGCTGGCTCCAGAAGCGAGTCAATCTCTGTAGAACCCAATGTTAAAATGCCCACCTTTACAGCAGAAATAAACATGTTTGAAACCTTGTACCAAAAACTGTTTTGATCTCAATAGCAAATTTCCCTTTTTACGACAACTGTACAGGGGTTGAATTTTTATACAACTCACCCATTCAGATTGGATCAATGTTTAAAGTTATGCATAATTAATGGCATAGTTGCTGTGAGTGAAAGATGGGTACATTCACAGGACAGTTTATGGCCCCGAAATATTTCCATGGCCTGCGTCAGCTCCACTTATGCTCCACCTATTTTCTCGTTTTTGGATTAGCTGGGAGTTAGGAGGAGTCAGGCACTGGCAACAGCTGGAATCACCACACTGAGCTTCAAAACTGATGTTCAGGAAACGTATGGGTGGCATTACAGAGGCTTTGTCCATCTTTATATATAGTCAGTGGTGGGAGATGTAATAGACACTGCATCCAGTGAGTTCACCTACAGAGGCAGTGAGGAAAAACAACAAACTAGTAAATATCTGTAAAATTAGATACTTAAATTCTTAAGAAAGAATTGCTAGATATCAATGATCTTTGTCCAGATACGACTTTTACGGTTGGCTGTCAGTTATCTTCACATCCACGGTTATAGTGCAGATAGAAGCTGTGAGTAGTCAGTTATCCACAACGTACACTGTCACAGTATGTGCAATAGTTGGTTGTGATGGTAGGATACAGTGTATTGCCATATAGTAAATATTTTGGAAATGTTTGACAGTCAAACGGCAATCAATATAAGAACCTTAAATGACATCACATTATATATGATTGGTTGTGTTTGTCCTCAGAAAATCACACTAGAGACACCAGTATAGGTGGAGTCTGGACAAAGACTTTAAATATTTAGCTAGTTGGCATATTTATTATGTGACAGATTTACCATCCCTCTCTTTCCCCTGTCCTGTGCACGAGCGCAAACATGAACAGGACATGCTGGAATAGTGTTGTGTGGATCAGTCGGAGACACTTTGGTTCCCATTTACAGAGCCAGGGCTGAGGACCAACACCAGATTGTTTTTCAGCCCACACACAGAGCAGACGACCAGCGGACCGTGAGGTGATATTCGCTGAATTGGACAAAAAGTGTATTGGATTAGAATCACACAGTCCACCTTTAGGTCTGTGTACAGTGCAGGCAAGGTATCAAGTTGTGGAGTCAAGTCGGCAGCAGACAAAAAACAATGATGTCAAGTTTGGAGGTGAAACTAAACATACACGATGATGCCGCTGCCATGATCTCAACATGAACCATGAACTAGCAAATGTGCTTTTTTTAATCCTCCTGCACACATACATGTATTTCTAAGATACTTAGCCAAGTTGTGTACACCATATCCAGCTGGGTGACTCCTCTGTTCTTCTGGATTCTCTCCTAGACTCATGCAGTCATGCAACTAACTGAGCGAAAAGTGTAGCCACAGACTGGTAAGTGTCAGCTTAACCCCGTACTAGACTTGTGTTTGTGCAGCAGCTCTGCTCTCCAGTGTGGCCTGACCTGCCACACATTTAGCCAGCCTGCCTGTCTGCACCCAATCTTGAGAAAACAGTGTCGAGAGTCAGTCTCTCCAGTTTAAACTCAACCTAGGCTTAAGAGCAGCCTGTGTCCTCAGGAATTAAAACGGATTGACAGGCTAATTCTCCAAGAAGGGAACACTGACGCTGGCTGGTCGCCATGTTGGATTCACTGTTTCTCTCCCACATTAGGCATGCTTCCCCTCGGACTTAATGCGCGCACACACACAGGCGGACACTCACACACTCCTGGCACTGTCACGAGTACTTAGTCTTGGTGGACGGCACACATAAGGACATGTGCCAGTGCTGTGGTGGACCTCTTTCTGTCAAAACAAGTGGCCTGGACCAGTCGGGTGCTTTATAATGAGTCCATAATGCTGCAAGACTCAGCATGGCAGGGTTTGGACTGAACTCAGATATATAATTGTGTCACTGCTCATATTTCTTATTAAGTATGAGCTCTGTAGTGACCACACTCTGCTGCTAAAATGCTGCTCGGCCAAAGGTCAGCATTTAAAAAATAAAGGGGCCTGGAGAGACGGCTTTATCTTTAGGTCAGGCCTGAGTCACAGAGATGGTTTAAATAATCTCTGTGGTTTATTTTAGACTGAGTTGGTGCCAAATGGGTGGGGTTTGTCATTCCGGAAGATACAGAGGCTTCCAAAAAGCAGAAAATGTGACTCCATAGTAAGATAACATTTACACTAGAGAAAGGCCACATTCTTTGAAGAAGATTTATGTGGTCTCATCCATGTGAGATGATTTATGGGAGTTAAAGAAGTAGAAATGTCAGTAAAAGTAATAGAGGAGTTGAATATTAAGTGCAAAAAGCAGCTGAGGTTAAATAGCTGAAAGCATTTTGAAATTAAATTTTCAGTCCTGTAAGCAGTTTAACTGTGAATTTGGACGTAAGTGCTGAAAGTAGTTGAAGAGTCAGCTCAGGAGTTTGAGATGAAAGCAGCTGACATGTGATTGGAAAGGAGCTTCACTGGAGATTTAAGTTGAAATGTAAAATAAATGAAAGCAATTGAAATTTCTATTAAAGTTGTAGGACCAGAAGTAGTTAAAGAGTGTCCACTGGTAATCGTTAATAGTTACGTAAGCATCGACCGCAGTTTAAATGTTAAATAAATCATTCATTAAAGTTTCTGGTGTCTCCTCTCTGTTCCATACCAAACTCGTCCTCCTCCACTTGCTGCTCTCTGCTGCGGCTCCACACATGTACTGCGGCCGGATGAAAATGCCACGGGACCTACAGAGGAAAGAGGACGTGTCAGCGTGAAATAGCATGGAAAAGGGGAAAAGCAAGTCTGTAAATGAGGAAAAAGAGACTTGAGTGCCTGAGGTTTTCCCTTTTTTCCAAACACTTAATCCAAGTTCTGCGTGTGGAATCATGTCAGAGAAAAATGGAATAATATCCCTCAGCTGTTTACGTAAAGGCCTCTAAATGTTACATGCTGCGTTTGCGGGTATTATTTGCTTTTGTGGTAAATAAGAGGGAAAATGTGTTTAGGAAAAGAACAGATCTTTATCTTTTTTTAAGTGTTCATTTTCCCTTATGGTCGGAACACGGATGGTGCCAGGGGATGGAGCTGAAGCGTAGCCTACATCCACCAGCATCTCCTGTGTGTCTGAGTAAATCATGTCGTATCTGAAGGGGCTGTTACTTGACGCTGACTTCCTGTTTGTACATTTGAAACTATCTGTAGGCAGCAAACTGTTTGATGTCTCTCCTTTTTGGTCCTTCACCGAATTAATCTTCCTACATTGCACGCAAGCTTTGTTTCATTGTACCCGTGGGCAGAATGTAAACACTGCCTCTTGCCCACAGTATGTAGAACGTGTGTGTTTTTATGTGTTTACTCTTGCTGGCCCTCGGCTGCGTGGGCTGCTTGTTTGGATTGGCTCGCCATGAGGACAGTGTGAATTTTCATGTTTTTTTTTTTTTTATACTCTCCCATGCTCACCCCTCTGTCCACCGCTGCATGTACATGTGTGTTGTTTGTTCCATTGTGATGCAGACGTGTATTATAGGCGCATGTTTGTACTGGCAACCCACGCCGGGCCCCCCAGACCAGCGGAAGCTCCCAGGCAGAGGAAGTGCCGGGCTCCTTTGTGAACCAGGCCCCCTCCCGGATTAAGCGTATCGCACCCTAAATGCAGGCCCTTTCTCCTGGGGATTATCTAAAGGCCAGGGGGGCGCCTACTCCCACTGGGGCCCTGTCACCCAAATTCAACACACTGTCACCGGACCGCTCCCTAGAGCCCTCGCTAGGATACAGGACATGAGGGGAGACATTGTCCCCCCAGAGACAAAGCTAAAGTGATTAGCCTGAGTTATTAAGGGACCATAGAAAATGCATTTTGACATGGGGCTTCGAGTTGATCCCACTCGCTGTTGGACATGGTGAAAATATTCACAAGCATCAGGTTGTTGTGTACATAATGTTTAGGCATTCCGAAGCCGAGCGTAAACTATTTAAGCTCTGTTGATTTATTTGCAGAATAGTTTAGATTCATTGCATGTGTGACGGTAATGTGCAGTTCATCAGGGCATAAAGGAGAAAACAGGGTCATAGATTTGATTTATATTGATGCTTGCTTGCTTTGTGAGGCTCAATGATTAAAAGTCACACCCTGTTTGTCTACTATAAGGCTGGACAAGAACTTCAAACAGTAAATCAGATATTTGCTGTCTTAACATGAGTCTGACTTTGTTTTTCCACTGAGAATATCTACATTATCACCAGTGATGGACTGTAGCTGAGTACAATTATTCACATACTTTACATAAGTACAGTTCTGAGGTACTTTAAATATGTATATGGGTGGTAATCACAGGATAACTCACAAATTATGTATTTATCCACTGCATTGTGGCATCAGTGTTTGTGTGTATTTTCATTATTATCCAATCCTAATAATGTGTAATTCAGTTAACTCCCGGTGAGTTTCTTCTTCTTCACTGCAGGTTATTTAACTTCTGTTCACTTTATCCTCAATAAATTGCAGCTGCGCTCACGAACAGCAGCCTTTTAAAATGAATAATGAGTAATAAATGCATCATGTTTCACTAAACTGGCAGCGTGTTGTAACTGGCCTGGACCAACACACCAACTGTACATAGGGATCAGAAGTAATGTAAAGCATACTGTGAAGGAAAAGTATTTTTTTAAACTAAAGTATTGTAAGGTAACAAAAGTTATTAAGAGGAAACATGAAAGTTTTCACAGGCAATGCAAAAGTAAGCAAGTATTGAGAGTAGATGCAAGAGTTGTGTAAGGGAGCGCAAATGTTTTGTTGAGAAACATCAAAAAATTCTTGCAGTGAAGGTTTTGGGGCTCCACTAAGTTTGGAACTAGACTGAACTAGACTGACCTAACTGTACAACGATCGGGCATAACATTATGACCACCTGCCTAATATTGTGTTGGTCCCCCTTATGTGGTCAAAAATGCTCTGAACCATTGGGCATGGACAAGAGGACCTCTCAGGGTGTCCTATGAGGTCTGGCACCAGGACGTTGGCAGTGGATCCTTTGGGTACTCTGGCTTGTGCAGTGGGGCCTCTGTCAATCAAACTTGTTCCACTGCATCCTGTTGATGCTTGATCAGAATGGGGTCTAGGAAGTTTGGAGGTCAAATCAACATCTTGGGCCATTGTCATGTTCCTCAAGATGTTCCTGATTGTTTGATGTTTT
>OMNN01101207.1:45214-55623 GCA_900302755.1 Chromis chromis
TATACAACCATAATTATTAATAAACATGACATTCACACTCAATGGGCAGGTACAGGTGAGCTAGGTGGCTAGTTAGTAGGCAATTAAAGCGAGTTAGCTCCGAACTCTCATCTACACAAATACATACATGTCATGTACAACCACATGAACACATAAATACAACACAGGTCATACAATGATTGCACTCACCCGTCATTCACGCACACACATCTTATTTTAAGACAAGATCCTGCTGTGTGACGTCCCTCACAACACAACCACCCTGTGAGCAGGCCCCACCCACAAGGATAATAATCCAATGAACATCCAACACCAATTAACAGAGATTGCAAGGCACATTAACAGCAGTGCTATAAACTGGCAACTTTGGGGCCTTTTCTACACCTAATATAAATGAAAAACTTTGTTCTGCTTTTTTTGAAAAGCAAAGGCTACTGCAATATTTAAAAAATGTCAGAATATTCAATAAATATTTACTTTCTTTAAAAAACATGTCTAAAAATTTATTCTAGGCTATTTATGCACTATTAAAAAAAATTGTGAAAAACAACAACCGCATTCGATATTCGGCCAAGCGTTTATATTTTATTCGGCTTCGGCTTCGGCCACAAATTTTAATTTCGGTGCATCCCTAATATATATATATATATATATATATACTGACCAATGCATGAAAAAAAATATTTTCACCTGTAGTGTCTCACCAGTTTCAGCACAACATTGTTTTGCAGGAATCTTGTAATGTCTTACAGTGCATCACAGTGTACAGGGGCTTCTATTTTGCGGGTCACTGAGTATATATACAGCCTAAAGCTTAATAATATCCGTCAGGTTGTTCTTCCCCCAGTAGACGAGGAATAAGGGAATGCCACCTGTGCTGACAGCATCGGCTGATGAGGCTGAGTGACAGGAAGAGGGCTAAGTGGTCAGACCATTTGAGGCCGCAGCAGCATGATCCTCAAGTCTTGACCAGATGGTAGGCTTCAGGTGTGTGTGTGTGCGTGTGTGGCTCAGGATTCTCAGCAAAGGCAGGGAAGCAGACATCAGTCTCCACGTATCTCAGAGGAGCAGTCTACACAGGTAGCTAATGGATACGCTGCCTCAGACACCCGCGGGCATCCTCGGGCAATCCACTGGCACGGCACCAGCAGGAATCAAGCCTGTCATCATTCAGGCCACAGGCAGAGGCACGGGCATAAGGAGAGTCTTTAGTTTTTTTTATTTTGGTATTATTTAGGGAATGCTGCCCCATTCCTAAAAGGAGACAAATAATAAATAAATATATGGATCTTTTTTTTTCCTCCCCAGCCATCATCCACTTCAGGCTGACCTGACACCAGCCCTGCAAACACAAATGATTCCAATTTGCAGGGCCAGCCGCGAGCGCCGGTGTCTGTTTTGCAAGCTCACCGAGGCCACTCCAGTGTGTCTAATTATTGAATCCATTTTTGACAAGAGGAGATTTAGTTTTATGTTGTTGTCACCTCATTTCAGACAAGTTGTGACCACAAGGCATTTGAATTGTTATGGTTTTGGTATATACAGTATATGTATTTTTTTCCCTCTCTCTCTCTCTCTCTCACTCTCTAAATCTGATTATAAAGTATGTTTCTTATTCTGTCGAGATTAGCCATCTGGCTGTGGGATGCAGGGAGGGAATCTCTCTGCTTGTTAATGACTGGCTTTCACAGCTCTCCCTCTGCTGAGCTCAAAGCTTGCTGAGTGACACCGCTGCCCACTCACACAGACAAAAATATCCCGCTAACTGGATGGCATATGTGAGACATTCACCACAGGGTACAGCTCTGTGTGTTTCGGTGTGTGTACAACAGAAAGACAGACTGTGGGTGAATGAAAAAGAGAAAATGAGAGAAAGAAGAACAGACAGGAAAGTGTCGTTTTTCCCCCCTTTTTTCCATAGAGTAATACCTTGTCAATTTGGGTGCGTGGCGGAGAGAGAGCGGGAATTAACTTGCATGTGGAGGAAACCTGGCTGATGGCTTTCTTAGATAAACCGAACCCCCAAGCGAAAGTCCAGGACATCTTTCCCTCAGAGGTTTATGTGGGAAAGTGTGAATATTTGTCTAAAATGTGGCGCTGAAAGCTGCGAGTGCGCGGCAAGCACATGTGGGGAAGGTGGTGCAGGAATATGTCGGACAAATTGGACTTTGTCAGCTCCGCCTGCTAAACTCTTCAGATGGTCTAATTGAACTTGACATGGCTTTACTTCTGCGGCTTCCTCTCTGGCTCGCTCTCTGTTTGTCTTCTCGCTCGTGTTATAGTCATTAGCCGTGTTCATCTCATTGTCCTGCTGTGCCGCTAAAACACGCGATCCGCTTAATAAAGCTTTCATTGTGAGCGGGTACAGTAGCACCTCTGTGGTCGAAAATAAATTGTCTTTTTTTTTGCTGGAAAGTGTGAAGCACTGCCGGAAAGTGTGAAATTTGCACAAATACTGGTTGAATTAGCGGAGCCAGTTTAATGTCGTATTGAGGAATTAATTTGGCTGTCGCTATATTTTGAGTCTTTCTGCACTGTGTTACTGGGGCGTGACTTTTTTTGGTGTGGTTTTTTGACGTTTTCCCTGCAAAAGAGAAATCAGAACTTGTAGCTGCCACATCTCGTATGGAAAAAAAGGCAATATTTACGGTCAAGAGATACCTTCGAGTAAAACCACAACAACAGCCCATCAATAGGGGGAGCCACACTGTAAATCCTAACCTAAAATACTGTATGGCACAGTAAAATAGTGAGAAAGTGAGAGGCAGCTGTGTGTTTACTCACACACACACACGCGCGCACACAGACACACACACACACACACACTCACACGAGGCATTCGGTGCCTGCTAAGAGTTAAAAACAAGTCACCTCTCTGACATTTACACAGGGCTGCTGCTTCTTTTCAGATGCACTGTGGGATATGACAATACCCGCGGCAGGAGAGGCATTGAAAAGACTTCTGGGGAGACAGGAAGCCTCCACTAAGCGCGGTGCACCTGGACTACCTAAACAACCAGCACAAAAAGACCCACTTGATTGAGCGAATGTGGGAGCACAATGAGCACAATAAAATAAATGGAGTGGTGAAACAATGCCAAATGATGTCACCTGGCAGTCAACTGGACCCCTGCCACAGTGTTGGGTTTGGTTGGCTTGCGCTGTCTGTTACAAGTCACTTACTCCGTACCTTGTTTATGCTCCAATTTCCCGCACTACAGACTACCATTTTCCCAAATCTAGACTTTTTTTTCTCCTTTTTATCCCCCCACCCCCACCCCCAGCTGAAAAGGCACGGTGAGTGAATAGGCTTTAATTCTTGCTGTTTGGATGGCTTACCAATGCAATTTTTCAAAACACACTTCACAGATACTACTGGTGCCATCAAAGACCCCCAGAGGAACATTAGCATAGAGGAGTGTTTATACTTTGCATTGATAGTCCATTTACTCTGGCAAACATCAAAGAGCAGAATATCAGCTTTGTTGAATGTCATTTACTGTGGCATGAGATGTTTTGATGAAACACGCTGAATAAGGTTATCTCCGTGCCTTTCCTCCACCGAGAGGAAACTGCGGGGAAATTATGAGGGCTGAAGCTACAAAACAACATAATCAAATAAATAAAAAGGGAAGTTGATCTTGACATCCACGGCTGATAAGGATTCAGGTTTTGCCCATAAGAAATAAAGAAACCCACATGGGAGAAGAAGAGCTTAAAATAGCCTCCTCTGTACACTAAACCAATGCGGTATTGTAGAACTCACTATACCTCAGCATCACCATCATTTACTGCCAACTTTGGCTAACATATGCCGATTGCATACTAACATACTAATCCTTATGCAGCTGCTAATCACCGCAGCCACATTCTCAGCACTTCGCTGTTCTCTGTCCAGGTTGGCTGATTTGATGAGTATCAGATAGCCAGGGCCTAAGCTTCCTGTGTTGCCTCTCCATTTGGTTCCCATTTAACCTGTCTCACAGCCAATAAAAGACCTAGTCAATTACAACAAACCGGGAACTTCATATGCAGGAAATAGGCCAATTACATTAAAACCCAGTGAGCTCCTGCAACCAGCGTACTAGGGGTTAAAAGGGAGGGAAAAAAAGAGAAAAATATGTAAAGAGGCAGGGAGTCAAGCAGGAGCGGCAGCAGTTTTGGGTTTCAATCTGCCCGTTAATCTTCAAACAGCAAGCTGGCAGTGTGCTGGTCACTGATAAAGGCCCTGGTCTGTCATCACACAGCCTCACCTCCAGTCACTCAGCCCTCCTGTCAGGACGTCATCTGGAATCTGGGAAACAGCTAAGGGCAAGGAGAGAGAGGCCACAGAGAGGCGGAGGGGGGAAGATCTGCTCGTGTATGTGTGTTTGGGTGCATCTGTCCGCTCAGCTCCCCCTGTCTGTGCGCGATAGTGTTTGTGTCTACGCTGAAGCTTGTCTCGCCTGTATATAAATGTGCTGTTTTTGCTCGCACATGTCTGTGGCGCAACCCCTGCCCAGACCCCTTGCTCCACCTTTTTTTTTTCCCCTCGGCGCGCGCTCATATACATACTCGGGCCCAAGTCGTAAAATCAAACGCTGATTGTGTGATCATGGGTAATTGTGTGAGGAGAGGCCATAAAGTCGGAAAAAGAGGGTGTATTAGTGTTTTGTGGCTGTGTTTTATGGGAAGGTGTGCTTTTTACGTCTGGGGATGGCTGTGCTGAAAGGTGAGAAGGGGAGGTATCAAAGAGCTGACTTTGTTGTTTAAAGGCAGTCCCCCTGAGGTAGGCTGCTGCTGAAAGACAATGTTTACTGCCTGCTGATTGACACTGTAAAGGCACCCAGACGGCACTGAAGAACTAATTGGATGTGGCAGAAAGAGTCACCCGTCTTGATGTCTGTAGCACTTCATTATTAATTTTGACGTAAGATGATTTAAGTTTCACACATCTGATTTGGAGAACTTAATTCATTCTGCAAACATTATTTGAAACCTGAATTGCTGCAGTAATTCTGCTGACTGACACCTCCAAGGGTTCTTTTTTAAAAATTCTGTCAGTCATGCTTTAAGACTGATGTGATGCAAAATTTCAGGAACCAGTAGGGAAGAGCCATTTTCACTTTTTTCACTCTTTTATTCAGGTTTTTTTTTTGTCTACATATGTTATATTTTCAGGAAAACAAACCTACATATGTCTGCTATCATTTGCCACTTAATGTTTCTGTATAGAGAAAAGAAGTCATGAGGAATGAAGGTGAAAGTGTACACTAAGCTGCAGTTGTAATATAGTTAAAAAAAACAGCATAAATAAATAATTTTCAAGGCTTTAGCATCTTTAGTTAAGTAACTGTTTTTATGTTGTTTTCATTATAAGGATATGAGCAGATAATGTATAAAACACAATAGTACTAATAAAACTTATTTAAAAGCACCAGTTGGCACATTTTGTCTCATTCCCTGTTGGCAAATACATTGATTACAGGTGTAACATAGCGAGCGAATTTGATTGATGGCAGTTGTAAAAATACTATGCAACCATAATCTGATTTAGAATAAAACTGAATGACATATGACTGAACACAGAGCACTGGCCAATACCGCATACGCTTTTTGGGGTTTTTGGGGTAGGCCCGTGTATAATTGTGCCGATGTGTTACAAATGAGCTGCCGGTTGTGCGTATGCTTTGGCCCTACCGACCAGAACTAGCATGCATGATGTGAAAACTACGCTTACCGCTGAAGAACATGCAGAAAAACAAACAAATAGAACTTTATATTTGAAAAATGTGGAGCTGCCATTCTCTGAACAGAGGGCGAATCACGTTAATATTTCTCAGGAGTGTTTAGTCCGCCTTGATGACATTTATGTAGCCGGAGAAATGTGTACATTCTCCATGATTGTTTATGTTATTCCAATAAGAGCTTTAGAACCCCTAGAGGTGAAAACACATTGGAGCTGAGAGCAGTTTGCTGATTTATAGCCTGTGTGTGTGAGTAATGATACAAAATGATTACTGCTACTTTCTAATTATTACACCTAATAATTATTGTAGGTTTGTATTTTTTTTTTTCTCCCTGTAATTTTCTTTTCATGAGCCTTTAAATTGATTCCTTTATGCCTCGAGCTCGCTGCTTATGCATGCGGCCTGTTTGCATTCAGTCAGGATTAGTTGCTTATCCTTGCTCTGTGACCTCCATAATAACATTAATTGTGTGGTACTTTTAGACGAACCGAGCAGGTATTGGCTCTTCAAAACATGCGCTGTGCACAAATGATTTATACAATCGAACCAAGGTTGCTCAAAGTGTGTCCTGTGCCGAGTCTCTTGCTGTACATATACAAATGAAGCATTGGGATGAAGGCTGATTTACTGTATAAGGTCTTGAAGTGATGCCATTCTGCCAAATGAAGAATTACTGACCTAGAACTTTGAATACTGAGTGATGTATCTGTAGAATGTGAATGCAGATTTACATGCAAGTTCTGCTTTCATTGGAGGGAATGTAAATGTGTCTTACAATTTTAAAAAGAACAGTGTTTTGATTCTCCATCCAAGTCACCTACAGAAGCAATTACCTGTAGTTTTAGTTGTATTTTTGTGTAATTCTAAAGAATGACATTGGATGACATTTTCCTTGTAAATACACTGAAATACAATCCTGTGTGCCTGTGTGTGTAACAGAAATTCTACTCTTATTTGCAGTTCCTAAATCAAAGACCGTGATCTGAAATAAGCTCTGAGATTACTCTGAAACCTTGTGTCCAGTTCCATGTCAATGCACTGGCATAACTATGCAAACAAATCTCCTTCCATTTCACTGTGCTGCGCTCTGCCTGTAGCACAGAACCACAGTTCACTTTCAGATTAGTTCACTTTATGGCCCTGCATTCAGACAACGTTCTGCAAAGTCCCTTTTTTCCCTCCCCTTCCTCTGTAAGCTCCTAGATCTTTTCCAGGCCCTACATCCAATAATATTTGGTCGAGCATACATACACGCTGGCATAGTGAGGTGAGTCAGTCAGTCAATCTTTCATTAGGCCTGAGGTGAACAGGGTCACACAACACTCCTTCACAGCCCAAGACAAGCAGCCCATCTGCTATGGGGTTGATGCTTGGAGTGATAATGCCTCATTCTCCTCTTATTTCAACCTTTTCTTTCCTTCCTTCTCTCCCGCCCTCCTCTGCTTTCTATCTGTCTGTCTCTCCCTGTCTGTCTATCTCCTCCTCTCATCGGGAGGCTACTGCTGGAATAGGGCAGCAGCATTGTGTGGGAGGTGATTATGTGTGATCTGCCGACTCAGACTTGACCTTTTCCATGTTATCCCTCAGATTGAAACCAACACTTGTGGACTCACGTCCTCCTTTGCTTCCTTTCTGTTCATGTTACTTCTTTGCTGTTGCTTTAATGTTTCATACATATTTCACAGAGAAGGGACTTCTGACCGTGTGCATGCAGTAATTGCTCCAGCTCCAGTAGCATTCCGTGGCAGGTTTGCGGTCTCATGTGTATGTGCATGCATGTGTGTGTGCACCATTTTAGCAACTGGAGATTATAATTACAGGTGTGGCCACTTTAAGTGGACTATAAAATGAATAACTGATCTTAAATTGTAGACTCATGCATTGCGGAGCCAAATGGTTTGCACGTAGACGGACATCTGGAAAGTGTAGCTTTATAAACGTAGCTTATTTTAATCAGTTAATCATATGCAACTCAAATTATATTCAGTATTTGTTTTTAAAGAGGAAGCTTACTTGATGTTTATGGTTCGCTTTATTATTTACTGTGGGTTTGTGTGAAACTGGCAAAGAAGCATTTACAAGACTAGTGAGACTGAGTGCTTCAAAATTTGAGTTGTTAGCACAATCCAGATGGTTTGTTCAATTTTAACTGCAAAGTGCATTGTTCTTTGTGCAGCACCACCATCCAAAGCAAATGAGACCAACTTGTGTGCAATTTACTATGTTGTCACGTAGAGATAGACATACCTCTCTCTCACTCCTTCCCTCTCTCTCTTTCAGCGAGCTTTGCTGTCGCAGCAGTTGCTGTCAGTTTGAGCGGTGCCTGCCCCCAAATATAATAGGGTTTTCTTGACTGCCTCCCCAGGGATTGACTGGTGGTGAAGAATTCACCATGGCTCATTTGGAGCAGTGCAGGGACTGGCTTCATAAAACTAGCTGTTCCATGTCTCCAGGCAGGTCTATGGCATTCCAGAGAAGGTGTTAGTTTCACTGATAATACTTTAATAGAAAGACAGCACTTAGGTTTACCGTGTTGTCCGATGTCTCCGTCTCTGTCTGCGATGCATGTCACAGGGCTCAAGAAGGAGAATGCGGTGTGTTGATGTAGATGCTGTTGCAAGGTCTATACTTCATGCAGATGAGGTGTCTATTAGATGCACTGGAGATCTCATGTACTGATAAATGACTGTCATTGATATACTGTTTTTTATGTTCACTGCATGCTCACAGTCAGATAGGTTCACATCTTTTTCAGTGGTAAATTTAAAACAATTCTTGTTATTGGTGACTGAAAATATTCCTTCAGACCATTAAAGCTGAGGTAGGCAAGAATCTGAAAAGGGCAATAACAACAAAAAACTGCCACGATTCGAAAATACACGTATATTTTTTTCTATCTATTCTAAACCCCTTCCACCAGAAAAGCTCAGGTATATGTATGCATGTGCTTCAAATGTGCAAAAATAGCTAACCTGACTTCCAAAAATTACATTCTTATGCCACTAAACTATATTCTTATTTGAAAGAAATGCAACTTAGTTTGAAATCAAACATATTTTATCACCTGTAATGTAGTAGGAAAGGTTTCCAGTTTGAAAGGAAGGAAGTAGGAGGGGAGGATGTAGACATATGTCAGCAACAGGCCCTTCACCCAGGGGATCGGGTTTTGTGTCCCAAGTGGATAGTTATTCTTAGACTAGAGATTTGTTTTCACCCATTGTTTACCTTAATTTTGCCTTTGCTGTTTGGTTAAATTTAGGCAGCTAAACTACATGGCTAATTTTAGGAACATGTCAATACCTACTTTTTAGAAGCTTGGCTAGATTTAAACACAAGAGGAAGGAAAATAGCCTGGTTTGGGTTGAAATATGACCGTTTCACAACATGTTTGAAGCTTCTGGGTTACCAGGGTGATGAGTCCCACCTCATCTACTATAATGATTCGTTGGCTGAAAAGGAGTGACAGTAAAGCAGTCAAATATATGGCAAAGATACACCGATCAGGCATGACATTATGACCACCTGCCTAATATTGTGTTGGTCCCCCTTATGTGGTCAAAAATGCTCTGAACCATTGGGTGTGGACAAGAGGACCTCTCAGGGTGTCCTATGGGGTCTGGCACCAGGACGTTGGCAGTGGATCCTTTGGGTACTCTGGGTTGTGCAGTTGGGCCTCTGTCAATCAAACTTGTTCCACTGCATCCTGTTGATGCTTGATCAGAATGGGGTCTAGGAAGTTTGGAGGTCAAATCAACATTTTGGGCCATTGTCATGTTCCTCATCATAAAGGAGAAACCATTTCAGCAACCCAAAAGTGCTTCAATGTACAAATAGGCATGTGAGTACTTTTTAGGGGCATGCTTTAAAAATGTGAACCTATACATTAATAGTTTTTTTTCTGCAAATAAATGTTAAAAACTTGGTAAAATGTAAAAATGACATACACAAACATACGTGTACTGGACTTGTAATTTAAAGTGTTAAAGAAAAATGTTGTAAGCATATTATTTGTCTCTCTTTTATTGAGCAAATAGTTCCTCAGCTGTCCACAAACCGAGTGTCTCACCTGGTATGATATTCATCAACTTTCACAAACTCAGACCCACATGTTCAGGCACTATGAGCCATACACACTTTCATACTCACACTCCCTAACCACAGGCCAGTATCTGTGGTATGAGGGGTTTCTTGTTGCTAGACAGCTGCATGCCTCGGCCTCTTCACAGCAGTCGACTGAGCTCCGAGGAGCTTGACAAAGAGGCTTAAAGTCCTCCCTAAGTCTCAAGCCCCTAGGTCGTCTGCATACCCCGAGCCCAGCTCTGGAAAAGGCCTGAATGCAAGTTTAGCAGCTATGGTTACACCCCGGCAGACCCCTGCCGCCGCTCTCGCTTGCATTACCATTTTTTCCCTGGGCTGCTTCGGTCTTATAGCCCAGCAACAGGTTCCTCTGGTGCTCTCCTCTTATTTCATAACATGATGAAAGAACTGACAGACATACTGCTGCTACTGAGGGACTCTAGTTTTTCCTGTGTGTGTGTGTGTGTGTGCGCGCGTTTGTAGGACCATGCACATCTGTGTTTGTTTCAAAGTCTCTAGCAGGCCGCATCCAGACAGTGGTGCAGTCATGTTCTTTGACTTTTTCTTCTTTATTTATTTTTGCTTTGCTTTGTTAGAGTTTCC
>OMNN01101211.1:0-16995 GCA_900302755.1 Chromis chromis
GTTTTTTGGTCCAGAACACCGCAGTAAAAATAACCAGGTTTTAAACAGTACAGCTGTTCGTTGACACAGCCGAAAATTAGAGATGCAACATAATGAGTAACTGCAAACATGAAATACATCAACTGCAAAACAAAACAGGAAAATAAACTCCGCTCACTAAAACAAACCATTCTGCTAATGTTGTTTGAGTTCTACACTGTACAGTTTGCTTTCATCGTGTTCCAGAACACAGGATGTTTTCCTGTGTTCCTTATCTTAAATTATGTTTTCATTCTTATTTTTTTTATATATTTTGTTAATTATAATGTCAAAGTGAACACCATAATGAGAACATATCACCTACTGTACACCTGCACAGCATGGAGAAACATACAGTAACCACGTCATTTACATACAGTCAATTATAAATGCAAAGGAGGTTTCATGTTTCTTTTGCCCGAAGCGCCATTCGTCTCTGCCACATTTGCATGCCATGTACACGACTTTACGGCACATTTATATTAATAGAGCACAGTGTCACATGTAGATTGTGCTTCTCATTGTGCTGTCATTGTACTCCGGATCTCAGTTTTTATGCACAACATGCAGACAGCTCTCCCCTCAAATCTCTGTTTAGCTGAAAGGAGGTTTAATTCTCCGAACACTTTAATGAAACGCGGGGAATGAAAGAAATTAATTTGTAGAGTTTTGGTCTTTGTAAACGAGCTGACAGTCTCCTGGCAGAGCGCTCTCTGTGTGTTTCTTTCATCGGCCACTTTTCAGCTGAATAAATCTTAGTCTGTTCTGTTAATAGCATTACACTCTCCCCAAATGCCTGCTTCATCCCCGCTGGGGAGGGGGCTGTGTTTACTGTAATGGTGTGTTTGACAGTAATGGTTACTGTCCATTAACCAGACACTGCAGCTTAGGCTTCCATGGCTGAAACGCTGAGTGCTGTTGAGAAAACAGAAATAGAGACGTAGGGACACTATAGGAAACATCATTTTAACAGGAGGGGAACAGACTCTACGAAGACTTGAGCTCAACTTCCCAGCTGTTGGGAGGAAAATGAGCATTTTTCCTCAAAGAACCTGTTTTCCTTTCTTCTAATAATGAAAATCTGTTGATACAGTTGTTATATGGTGATTGTAATTATGCTTTGCTTCTCTGCTCTTAACCTTTTCAGTATATGTGCACAACTTTCCCTTCTCCTCGCCCACCAAATTGAGTTTGCCTGACCACAGTGTGCACCGACTTCCACGTCTGATATGTGTGGCTCATATGTGCTCTGTCTGCTGCTAAACTTATTTTTTTCTTGGCTCAAAACAGTTTTGTGTCAGGAGTTCAGGAGATGTTAAATAAATCTGCAAATTGAAGCAACATGCAAGCTCTATTTAGATAAGTGCAGATATGTGTGGTCTTGCAGATGAATAAACTTGTTTTTGAAAGGTTTTTCAGGACGAGTGTAATCGAGGAATAAAAAATAAATAAATTAAATTCCGCTATCTGTTGAAAAATCTAATTTCATTACTTATTTAACAGCCTGGGAATTCTATCCTTCCCCATCAGCAATTAAACCGCTCACGTATCGTTGCGCATATCAATTAGCCCTCCACAGGTCAATTTTCTTTTCAACTTAATGCACAGCTGATTGTGTTTTCTAGTAGCTGCGGTAGTGTGAATATGCCATATTGATTTTTTGTTTTGCATTCATTACATCCTCAATTCTATTCAAAACCTGACATCGCTGATCCGTGGCAAATATGTGAATTTATTCATACGTGAATCTCTGAAGCATCTGTGAAAAATTCCTCTCATAAACTCTCAGTCGTTCAGCAGAAGTGGAGATTTTCTCATTTGAAAAGTCAAAAATCGAAGGAAAAATTTGCCCTTTTTTGTTACTTTTTTTTTTTTTTACAAAACCACATACGCTGCATTAACTTGACATTTCGCCCTGCTGCAATCCTTTCTCCTTCAGATCCTTGTCCACGTTGGATTTCTGACCGAGGAGTCTGGGGATGTGTTCAGTCCTAAGGTGCTGAAGGGAGGCCCCCTGGGTGAGATGGTGCAATGGGCCGACATCCTCACCGCCCTCCACGTGCTCGGACACGACCTCAAGATCTCGGTTTCTCTCAAGGAGCTGCATGGGTGAGCCCAGATCTCGTATTATTTTGGAGCTGTGGGCAGAACTGCTGCAGTGAGCGTACAGAGCACAGCTGTGTGATGTGAAAATCATTATCTTGTGAGGAATCACCTGGTCTTTCATAAAAACCATTAATCATTCTTCCTCGCTGAATGGAGATGCTTTTGTTGACAGTTCTGGATGCCCTGCAAGTGATCGGGAGCCCAGTCAGAGTGCCGTTGCCCACACACTGTTTCCGATCACCTTTGGCCACTCGCAGATGAGCTATCTCTCCTTCCACTGCAGAGTGCTGTTTCAGCCCGAGGGCTCGACAGCATCTCTACAGCTGGTGCACCTCCTTCCTGCCGCAGCTCGCCGACTCCTGAGTGATAACCGGCTTGTCATCGCAGACATAAGTGCTTGTGCCAGTGGACGTACATGTGTATACACAACCCAGTCAAACAGACAGAGCTGGTTTCATCTAAAAACAAAAGATTGTCACCTTGGCGAGGTGCAGGAAGGGAGTTCAGGAAGCAGACGGGTGCAGTTCTGACTTTCTAGGTTGCCGTGACGATTCAGAACCGCCCCGGTTTCACGCTGGCTGCTCAGGAAAATGACTGTGGACAAGACTAGATTTGCTGTTGATTCTTTTTTTTATTTTTTTCTCCCTACCGGTGGGTGGTGTGACGCCGGGGCAGACAGGCTGATGGTAATGCGCGCTGGTTATTGAGCACTTTATCCGTTGCTGTGGGGAAGAGGTAAAGGCATTGATGAGTTAGTGCTGCCCTTTTGATCTCAAATTCCAGGCTGTGAAGAAAAGCTGCTTTGATAAGAGACAGACTAGGGAGATCAGTGAGGTGGGGAAGCCGCAGTGGGAATGCTTTCTGTTGGCCGCGCCATTATTTACCCCACTAATTGGTGTCACGGCGTATTGAATCACTGCTTCTGTGTCTCCGTCGGGAGGCGGCATCAGAAATGTTGAGAAAACTGCAGAAGTTCTGAGGGAAGGCTCACAAAGAAACGTCGGCCAAGGTTAGGGCTAATCCTTTCAAGCAGCTGAATGTGGTTCTTATTTGAGTGTAAATTTGAGCGTTTAATCTAGAGGGGACGGACACAGTTGACATTTATATTAATATGTACATTTATAAGAGCTGTCGCGTTCCATTAAGGCCGATATTTGTCTCTATTCATCTGCAAATGAAATATGCAGCCCGGGAGAAAATATAATGGCGAGTTGAAATTGGCGCAAAATGGATTTATCAGGCTTGGACCAAATTCCCAAGAAATGCAATCCAGTACACATATCCCGTTCGTTTTCTTAAATTGGCCAGTTAATGACAGATGCCGACCACCCTTAAATCCCCTTTCTGTGACTATTAATGAAGAGATAAAGAGAACATATCTCTCCATCCCTTCCTCTTCCTCTCCCACACGCTATTAAATAGACAGATCGTTATGTGGGTTGTGCTCCCACGGATTCCCTCAGGCTCGGATCTATTTACATTTCCAACTCTTCACTTTTCCACCCAGGCTTTTGGAAAGGAGCTTAATATCGCCGGATGGCCTGCCGCGGTTCTTATGTAGACACGATTGCTGATATGTTTGCCGTTTTCTCTGATAGACAGATTAGCCACACTGGGATTTTTAGTTACAGAGGGGAGTCAAGCTGTTGGCCTGCATCACATAATAACCTCTGATTGGCAACATTTTGTGCTCTCTGGTGGCTTCACTGGGATAGTCACTTTGGCGACCATCATCCTTTCTTCCTTCACGGAAAGATGCTTGTTTGCTTTCCCTGCAGATGCTCCACTACACTCTACCTCTTTTTCCCACACACAGCAAAATGTTCTCAAGGGAAGCACTGATCACACCTTCTTGGGAGTAGTTATTGAGTTAATTAGTATACGATTGTAATTATCCTCTATATCGGTCTGCTGCTCTCTGAGCCTGTAGCTGAAATTATAGCAAACTTCTAACAATGATTATGTGCAATGCTTTTTTTAGATAAGGCTTATGAAGTGGTTGATGTAGGCGGCAGGAAACAACAGATGGCGTTACCTGTTCATGTAAATCATCTGGATTCAGGGAACAGTGTCTTCTTGATGAATGATGTTACATCCCTGTTTCTCCTCTAAACACAGAAACTGACACTTTTCACTGTGTCAGCATCAACTCTTTCTTTTAATCTGACTAAATATCTCAGATATTGGCTGGATTGTGATGGAATGTTGTCCAGACTTTTCCTTTTATGAGCGGTGTTGACTAAAAACATGCCTCACCTGATTGTCTGAAGTGCTAATGAGCAAATGTTTGCATGCTAATATGCTGGTATACTGCTGAACAATATTGCAGTGTGGGCATGTTAGAATGCTGACGTTAGCATTTAGATCAAAGCACTGCTGTGCCCAAGTACAGCTTCACTGAGCCGCAAGTACATCTTGTAAGGCATGTTTAACTGTGTGTTAAAGTGAAGTGAGCTTATTTAACATGATAGAAAATACTCTTTGAAGAGCAGTTTTTCTGGCTTTGTTGCTTTTATTAGATTAGAGCTCCCACGATCAGGCAGCAAAATCAATGTTAACACTGAAAATGCATCGACATTATTATTTTTAGTGGACAATTGCTGGTTTTTGGTTAAAGCAAATGTTTTTCTTGAGTATTATTTATTTTTCTGTCATGGCGTCTGTTGTTTTGGTTCCAGTCTTTGGTCAACTACATCCAGCTCTACAGTTTTAGACAATGGTGGCTGCAGCAGAGTAAAAGTAAAAGTCGTGTGTAAAAGTTTCCATGGCTTCAAACTTTAAGAATATAGTTTAAGTCAGCACAGAAAAAAAGGGTGGTTTCGATAGCAAACCACAGCAGTACATGCAAAAGCATCTGAAGAGAAAATGCACCGGCTCTACTGGGCATCGAGGCACTTTACATCTGTTTACTTCTCTCCGGCTCCCTGTGCTCACATATGCTGGACATATACTAACCAAACTACTGCTCTGCACCACTACAATCCGTGTTGATGTACAACTGAGTAAAATATTGAACCCTGTTGATTTATTTTCATCATGTTTCCAGATTAATCCTAGAGTTTAGCATTTTAACATGTCAACATTTGTTTATATTTCATACTGGGCTGCAATGTACAAATATATACAGTTGGTCAAAATAAAATTGACTTAAATGAAAGGGTAATTTTGCTTTTTGTAGGAACATTAATCATTTAGATGAATCAACTAATCTGTAAAATAGTCAATAGATTACTCAATTGAAAAACAGTCATTAGTGGCAGCACTAGAAGAAAAACAATAACATGCAGCAAACAGAGCTTTCTAGAAGCTGTCGGCGAATCCACCAACTACTTATTTAAGTCCAACCAGCTGATTCCAATAAACTTGCTCTGATGCACAAATTGTAATTTTCTATGCAACCAATAACCTCCACCTCTAAGCAGTGCAACCATTATAGTGGAGAAACGATAGAAACGCCTACCTGTCTCTATCAGCGCTATATATGAATTTATGTCCACGCTCAGCTGAGAGGTGAGGTTGTGTCGTGCCAAGCAGAGAGTGTGAGACAGTTGTCTTTAGTGTCTTTAGTGTGACAAATATCAGCAAAATAATTGATGACTAAATGCCGTAGGAACTGCACTGACAGGAGACATCCTCATTAGATGGGCTGCTTTGGAAAACACCAGAAAACACCAACGGCAGCAGTTGATTGCTTACTATACGATTGTGCAGTGAGCATTAAAAAGTCCAGTGAAAGCTGCATCTTCCAGAAACGCCACACAGACACTTAAGGGCCTAATAAATGATCGAATGAGTAAATAATGGTGACACGTGATTTGAGTCAAGCGATTCACTTTTTTAAATTCAGAGCTATTTTTGCATACATTTATTTTGAAATATTTTTATACATTTACATTAGCAATAATGCAATTTAAAACCAATGCATAGGCTGGATAATACAGCGGATAAAAAACATATTTCCCCTTCATATAACTTTATTTATGTCTATTAAATAAGAATGCATTTATATTTCTAGTAAAACAAGACATTAAGTATTATTGTGGCATGTCTTAATAAGCCTTAAAGTGAAGGTACTGATAAATACATCCATCCATCCATCCATCCATCCATCCATCCATCCACCACTTAATCCTCTGTAGGGTCGGGGGGGAGCTGGAGCTTATCCCAGCCGACTCAGGCGAAGGCAGGGGACACCCTGGACAGGTCGCCAGTCTATCACAGGGCTACACATAGAGACAGACAACCAAGCACACTCTCATTCACACCTATGGACAATTTAGAATAATCGATTGACCTCAGCATGTTTTCGGACTGTGGGAGGAAGCCAGAGTACCCGGTGAAAACCCACGCTGCACAGGGAGAACATGCAAACTCCACACAGAAAGATCCCCTAACCGGGTCGCGAACCGGGGATCTTCTAGCTATGAGGCAACATTGCTAACAACCGAGCCACCGTGCAGCCCCGATAAATACATTAAAAAGGATAAACAATTCTTCATTACAAAAGGTCTATACAATCAAGAATAGGTGTGGTTTTAAATATGCATAGCTTTTGACAGACTGAGGGAGCCAAAACACACAAAAGTGTACATATTTACAATCAGGTAATGCAATAACACATAATGGAATAGTGACCACCAGGCTGCCCTAGCTGCCAACTTTTCCCCACAGATTGGGTATTCCGGCACCAAACGAAGGGCTCAACTCTGCACGCGGATCAAAAATACTTTAAAAAGGACTATATATTGGACCTCACACATTTTAAGATGCAACTACTTTAAATGTAATTATTGCACATTTGCAGCCTTGAACTAAAAAACAAATATTTGTTACCCATTTCTCGCAGAATTTTCACATTAAATGCTGTCATCTGTTGAAAAATTGAGACATAAATTGAGACATGAGTCAATTAAAGGCACATAGGTAGTAATTGAGGAACAGGAGAAGAAATACGGCCTCCATCTCCCTTCTGTGTTGGATTTACTGTAATTGAGGTGGGGACTGAAGTGGCCTTGACATGATTTCTGTCAGTAACACCCGCCCTCGTCGGACACCGAGGTCTACAGCAGCCTGCGGAGACACAAAGACAGCTGTCACTTGTACTCGGGGATCTCCCCTTATCTCGTCCCAGAGCGACACAGGTAATTAGCCCAGGCAACCGAGCATGGCGTCGCCACACCTGAGGAGTGGAAGGGAAAAATAGGGGGAGACAGCTGCGCACTGTCAGGTAAAGAAATATCTGTCAGCCGAGTGGAGGGGGAATGTAAGCACACACTTCTGCGTTATAGTGTTGTCATCCAGAAATAATCTGAAGAAAACCAATATTCCAGTGCTTTTTCAATGAGACTGCCTGTCCTCCACCCACAGGATGAACCACACCACAACATGATTCACCACACAGCTCAGACTCTCTTTGTCTGTCCTTCACAAACTGACTTTTTTGTTTGTTTTCTCGTATTATCCTATATTATGCATAGACGTTTTGCAGATGGTGTTTCTGTTTCAATTATGTCTAGTCGGGATCCACGGAGCACTTGACAGCACATTAACACAACCGCCAGGTAATTTCACCCCGTTTCTTGCTGCAAACATAAAGACGTGTCTGAATTGCGTTATCAGTAACCCTGAGAAATGATTTAACAAATGTCAAATTCGGGGTCAAATGTGTCTGTAATTTAACCAGCTTACCTGGAACACTGGCGGTAATGACAGGCATGCACAGGCATTCTAAAGTCTAAAATAGGAAACTTGAAATCAAAGCAGTTTCTTTCCCCCGAAATTCGAACAAAGAGCACTTCTACGCTGCCAGTCTCAGGTTGTGCCTCTCCATAAGTGCTGATGCACTCTCACCCTGCAGCCTTCTGATTGATGTTTCGATGGCTTGAGATGAAAAGCAAAAACAGCAGCATTGTTAAAAATAGCCAGAGTAGGTCATCAGTGAGATAACATCATAAAGATTTGCCTTCAGTACTGCAGAACAACAAGGATCGATGCACCATAACATTAAAAGCACTTACAGGGGAACTGTTTAACATTGATCATCTTGTTACAATGCAATGTTCTCCTGAGTCCTTACAGTTATGTGGATGCTACTTTGGCTCATCTAAATATCATAGCAGACCATGTTTATCCCCTCCAGCGGGACATTGCGCCCCACCACACCGCACAAAAGGCACAAGAACAGCTCGAGGAACATGACCAAGAGCTCAATGCTTTGACGTGGCCTCCAAACTCCCCGGATCCCAATGTGATCTAGCATAGGGGCAGTGGTGGTGCAACGGTTAAGTCTCTGGCTACCGATCAGAAGACCAGAGGATCAAACCCCAATGTGGCCATTGTTGGGCCCTTGAGCAAGGCCCTTAACCATTCCTGCTCCAGGGGCTGACCCTGCGCTCTCACCCCAACTGGGATATGGGAAAACAACATTTCACAAATACTGTAAAAATTTATTCGTGACAAATAAAGGTTTCTTCTATCTTTAAACAAGCCTGATCCATGAACCCTCAACTCACAAGGCCATCTTTTACCAACCTACCGTTGCCAGACACCGCAGGACAAACCCTCTCCTCTTAGATTTTGTGTCCTCGCACCTCCAAAATGGTTTTATTTTTTGCAGCATGAGCACACTGTTTATGACATTTTAAGAACATTAGGTCCTTTTAAGATGCTGACAGCTCAGAAAGTGCTTCAGGAACAGAAAGTGAAGAGGAAAATAAGGAGAAACCACATATGAGCTGCTGATTTGGCACAACTGTCCCTCTTAGTGAGCCGTGATCTGGTGGGTTTAAAAAACGTTTTTGTTTATGTTTTCCTTTTTATTCTATGTAAAATAGCTAAAAATGTTTATTTATTCTGATTATGTTTACACATTTACTCAGCTGGTCAACACTATGAAAGAGTTTCTCATGTGCCGTGACGCCACCGTATTCTCATCACCTGTTTTAATGTGAAATTAGAGCCAGATAGTGCACCACATCAGCTATTTCTGATCATGATAGCAGCAAATAGGGAAGATTTCCTCCCATATCCTGTCTCATGTGGCTGATTAGCATGCCAAACCCCGCTTTCTCTTACACAGAGTGGCACGTCGGCTCTCCTCTCGGCCCATGCAATTCCCCTCACACCGAGAGCCCTCTCTCCAGCTGACCTGCAGCCCTCGGTAAACTACTCGCCCCCAGCCTCAGGCCCTCATATGTGCCTGGAAATCTGCCTCAGCCAATTCCCCTCCCTGCTGGACGTATGCACCCTTCCTTTACGAAGTAATGTAGTGCGACTGCGGACTCTTTTTCACTCATTTGTTTCTCCGGCTCTCTCTCTTACCCGAAGCTGTTGAGTTGCTATGGTGCCAGTAGCCAGCTGTGAAGCTGAGAAATTGTGCCCAGTGGTCGTTGTCAAGTGGAGTAAATTTATACAAGTCTTGCACCTTTGTTCTTCTCTTTGCAGTCTTTTTTTGTGCCATCCTTCCCTCTCAACTTATTTCTCCTCTCTGAGGTCTGAGCAGGTCATTAAAACCACGATCTTCCATTCTGCAGAGGTCACTTTCATACTGCACTTGCATGTGTGTGTCTTTAAAGATATACAGACATTATTTGGCCTTCCTATTGAATAGAAGACGAATATATATCTGACTCACAATTACTTTCTCTGAAGCCAAAGCCTCATATAGTTTATATCTCTGTGCCAACTCCGGTGTCATCCAAAACCTATTAAAAACCATTTAGAAGAGAAGCATAAAGTTGCAATGGGCGGCATATACTTCCATTATGATGAACACGGCTTATGACTCATTCTGAAACAATTCTGTAACTTCATTAGAAGAGGAGCTCGGTATTAGAATCATCTCTCACAGGCAAAACTACAGTATCTCCACAGCTCTGTGTCTGTGCTGGAGAATGGTCTTGACTGCACAAACAGATTGATAAACAGTGTAGTCAGACCATTCTCCTGCTGTGTCGGTGCTGGAGAATGGTCTTGACTGCACAAACAGAATGATAATCAGTGTAGCCAGACTATTCTCCTGCTGTGTCTGTGTTGGAGAATGGTCTGACTGCACTGATTATTATTCTGTTTGTGTCCATCTGCTTGTTTGTATTTCTTTAAACCAATCAAAAATCATCTTGATTGGCACGAAGTCCAGGAAACGGCGACAGTTTCCCTGCAAAATAGTGTTTGGGGGAGCTTTTGGTGGAACATTTTCACATCGAGACCACTGTCATAGAAATTTCTAATTCGTGCCTTATTGTACAATCCAAATCTTTGTCAAAATGAGCCATTTTCTGTGTTTAACTTGCTGCTTGGAGGTTGTAGTTACAGTTCCCCATAGTCCAACACGCAGAAGAAGAGGATAATATCTGGCAAAGAATTGCAGGTTTATACCTACAGTCTACATCCAGTGAATCAGTCTAGACACCACTGGAAAAAAATACAATAAAGTGAAGTATCACATACAATGGTGCAGCTTTATTATGTGTCCTCTCAGACGACATTCAAGGTGTATATCATGCAGAAATGAGTTCTGCACAGACAGTTAGTTGGATAAATTCAGTGGTGGTTTTGGTCTTTTCATGGGATTTGTTGTTAATGATAAAAAAGATAAAATAATGCCAGCCTTATCCTTTAATCTTGTGGGCTTGTGAGGGAGATGAAGAGAGACAGAGTTGTTTGCGTCTTCATGTGAATGCCTACTGTACGTGCGCTGTAGTTACAGTACGCTCGCACACCCATTTCCACACTCCTGCCTCCCTAATGCACTTTAATCCCTTTACACTTCCCTTAAAGTTGCTCTGGATTTGCATATATCCAATTAAACCTCTGAACAGCAGCAGCTTTAGTGGATCTGTGAGGAGCAGAGTCGCGTACAGTTTCTGCTCTCAGTCACTGTAATACATCTGCTCTCACATTAATGCACGTCAGCATTAAACTATGAGAGCTCGCACAGGCCATAATAATAATTCTAACTCCTGCAGTGAAATCTAACACTGTTACACTCACACACACACAAAACTGACAAGTGAAGCCTCACAGAACCTCATGCACACACATTTTAATGTATCACGAAATGCATCTGTTGTATAAGCGATTGTCCCTCGTGCATTTAAGAGCTGTTTATAACATGTGAGGCCTCATTTTAGAGCTTCTGGCCACGGTCACAGTGTGGTTCCACAGATGGCAGTATTGGTCTGTTAGTTGGTTCACTGCTTTGGTCAGGAGCGAAATAACTCATCTATTAGATGTCTGTATCATTAAATTTGGTGCCTTTCCCCCAGAGGAGGAATTGCAGTAACTTTACAGACTTTTTAACCTTTGATCTAACACCATCAACAACCCAAAATTTCAAAGTGCTCAATTTTAATTAATTCTATCACCAAATATATGCAAAACTAAAGATACTCCAAGCAGCTGTATCTTTAGTGCAGATTAGTTAATGTTAAGGTAACTCACTAAGTTATGAACATAGTGGGTATTACAGTATATATGTGTTTTAGAATTGTCATTGTGAGCATGTCAGCCTGCAGACGTTTGCAGCCTCACAGAGCTTCTGGTTGCAGGCAATTAGTAACTATGACTATTTCCTCACTTTAACATATACATATGTTTGGTTTCTCCTTTTAAATAGGCTAGCTACAAGAAATAATTCCTGATTTGGAAAATGGTAACCTGGAAATGGTATACTTTGTGAAGCACTTTGTAATCTGTTCAGCTGAGATACAGTCTTATTTTCTTGTAAACTTCCCTGCTTTAATGTCCTAAAGATGCTGTCAGCTGGACCTTATAGTATCCACCTGGCTGCGTATTGCACACAGCACAGGGAACAAAGTACAGCTAAAGCGAAAAGCCCTTTTGTTTGTGTAAGCACTGAATTGCTGGGGTGTGTACCTTTTGACTGATGAAACCGCAGCTTAAAGCACCACCGGCTGGCACACCAGTGCTCATTATCCCATCTACTGCAGGGGAACCGGCCGCCACGTCTGCTTCCACAAAGCTGCAGTGCTGACTAAATATGTTCACTGTCCAAGGAACGATCGATAGGTTCTTGTTTCGCAGGTATTTATGTGTGGCGATGCAGGATGTGTATCGGAGCCAGGTAGCAAAAGAAATAGTGGAAGGTTATAGATCTGTGACTCCAGCTGCAAAAAGTTTCACAAAGGAGGACACAGTTTGATAACGCTGAAAACTTTTTCAACCAACACTGATCAGTCTTTTTCCTCAGTCCTTTCACGTTCAGTGGGACTTCAGTGCTGCATTGCCTCTTTTGCAGAGATGTTTTCATTCCTTTTGGTTACTTTCCTTTGATGAGAGATGAAGGCTGTCAATCAAACAAAAGCCCTGAGATGCAAATTAGTTGTTGTAATGTCACAGACTGCATGAAGATATTAATGTGTCTGTAACATGAAAACTGCCCTCCAAAGTATTTTACCAGGAGAGTGAAATTAGATGTTTTCACCATTAATAGAGCAACAATGTTGGACTTTTGATGCATTTTTTCCAACGCTATTAGATAAGTGCACATATTTTTTTTTCAATCTAATTACAGAGAACATGAAGTCTCTCCTGCAGTGGAAATAACGTATTATCATGCCTACTCTTGTCATCATGCCCACAGGCAGGTGGTGACATAAAATGCAGTACTTTTAAAATGCACACATTCACTAAAATTAGAAAACTACTTGCACTTAGATGGCGTATTCATTTTTATGGAACATTTTCTACCAAAACTCTACACTTTTAGTCTGACAGGCTTATCCATGTGTCATGTTGAAGCCTTTATCAGCCAATACCAATGATGATGCCAGTATCATCCTGCATCACGCAATAACTGAACCTGTTTGGATCTGAAATCAAAAGATTGAGTGTGAAATTGAAAGAGACAATTACCAGCTTTTATTTAATGATCCTTAGTGCACATAGAGATGGGTGTGTTGTTGGGCAATAGCATAGTGATTAGAGTGCAAACCATATGGGCACATGTACCCTGATTAAGGGATTCCTAGTTCAATTTCCGACATGCTACTTCCCTGTTCTCTCACCCACATGGCCCCAAAGTATATCTTTAAAAGAAATGACTGTTTTGGGTCCCACTTTCAGGTGTGCAAACGTAAGTTAGCGACTGACTGACAGCAGGAATTCATTGCCCAGGTGCTGTCATTGTACTTTTGGCAGACAAGAAATGCCATTGGGTGTCTAGCCTTCATCTTTTCATCTGTTGAGATTGCAGTTAGAGCCAGAAGACTTACACAAATATAAAGACCAAAGAACCGACTATGATGGTAACCAGCTGATCAGGAAGAAGAGAAAACAAAATGAGTCATTCACAGCACGTGAAATGGATAAACCAAGTACAGCAGTTTGGAAAGTTATTGAGGAAAAAAAGAAACTACTAACAAACATCAAAAAGAATAAGAAAAATCACAGGGCAGGTCGCCCACGGACATCTGAGGCTGTGGGGAAAATCCTTTGAGCTGTGAAGAAGCATCTCAAAACAACGGCCGGTGACATTACTGTCAGTCTAGAGATCACAGGTGTAAAAGTATCACAAGCTTATAGAAGACTTCTGCAGCAGAGACACAGAGGACAACAACGTGCCGGCAACAAGGATTCAAAGGTTGGATTTGCCAGAAAATGCAAAGACAAGCTAAACATATAGACAGGTGAGATCAAAATTCACCTTTACAAAAATGATGGAGTGCAGACAACAGCCTGGGAAAGCATGGATGGAACTAATCTCACATTCTGCAACACAGAATGGTCTGACGTCACCTCATTATTATTCTGCTATAGGGGAAAAACTGCTCTGGCTTGTTTAAACCAATCACAATTGTATTGGGCAGAGCTGATCCAAGGATGCTGCAACTGTTTTCTCTCAAAAATAGTGATGGCGGAATTGCTTTGGTGGAACATTTGCTTGAAGGGAGGTGAGCACGGTCATTAAATTACCTAATTTACTGAAAGAACTAGCTCCTTAAAGAGCTTGCTCCCTTACAGCATGAACCAGATCCTTGAAAGATGTTGTTTTATGTCGTGAAGGGAATTTTTAAACGTAATAATAATAATAATGCATTGGTTTTATACAGCGCTTTTCTAGACACTCAAAGACGCTTTACAATTGCATTATTCATTCACTCCATACTCGATGGTGGTAAGCTACGTATGCAGCCACAGCTGCCCTGGGGTAGACTGACGGAAGGCTGCCAATCTGCGCCATCGGCCCCTCCGACCACCACCAACCACTCACTCTCACACTGCATTCACCCAGGCTTCCTGGTGTTCCCTCACAGTCTCCCATCCAGGTAGTTACCAGGCCCTTCCTCACTTAACTTGATTGAAGATCTGACGGGATCGGGCATCCACAAAGCGGTGTGGCCAATGTAGACAGCAGAGGGGAAAAAGAAAGCAAATAAAATGGGCGACCAATGGCAGGCTGATACCCACAGTCAACATTCTGCGAGTCAGACTAGTCGCTCGCTGTTATTGATGATGTAAAAGATGATGGCAGCAGCAGGGTGGATTCTAAAAAAGTAGAAAGCAGTTTCTTCATTCTCACTGGCCCGACCTTCATCCTGCAGCAAGACAATGAGCCTAAACACTCCGTTGTGCAGCCGAAGCTTTTAGCAGAGACAAAAATCAGGAAGGTGTTGCACTGACAAGCTTTAAAATCTACTGAGCATTCTACCTGCTGAAAAGGACTTTGAATACAGAGAGCCCCGGTGACAAAGATCAACGGAGGGCAACTGCTTTGAAAGCCTGGGATAACATTTCCAAAGAAGCTAAACGTTTAGCTTTGTTAATGGGCTGTACACTTAATGCGGTCATTGCATTAAAGAGCTGTGCAACCAAATAATAGAGTATCGCTTTTATTTCTATTGACGTTCATCTGTGAACTAACCTTTGCACATCTGGGTAAATTTAAAGTAAGTTGATTTTTTATATATATAAAACAAATAGCAGGATATAAATGCTAAAAGCCAGTTACTTCTACTTTTGACAACAAATTCCACTGTACTGTTAACAAGCATGTAAGTTCAAATGAGTCACGTATGAACTCTTAAGAATTGATGCAATCTTATTATATTTACAAATCGGATGGTTCATTTTTGTTGTAGCGTTGAGACTTTTTGGGTTAAGTTTAGTGTAATAACAGGTCACAGTCAGTGTAAAGGTCCAGGTTAGACGTTATGACTAAGGTTAGTAAATCTCCATGCAATGAATAAAACTCACAAGTAGTGCAAATTAGTATAAATCTTCAATACTGCAGTTTGTTCTTTCTGCAAACTGCATCCGGTTGTTTCATGTCACATTATCTTGACAGGCAGTGAGCTGTCTTTAGCATACAGAGGACTTTACAGATCTGCACATCCACTGACGCTTCCTCTGCTCTGCTGTTTTGTACCGTGGCGTAGCTGTTAGGAACTGCTGAAGTTTGACAAAACAGCACTTTCTCTTGTGATGAAAATAGACGTGCTTGATTGCGTTTTTCCCTCAAACAAAGTGCTACCTTGATCCCAACTGAAAGCAGAGTGCTCTGAAGCTGCACTGTACTTTGTCATAACAGACAACAAATTTAAATCTGCTGTCTTTCCTGTTTTTTTGTAACTAGAGGTTCTTTTAGATGCACTCTCCCTTTTTTTTCACACAGCAGATTCTTGATTTTGAGGTCGATCAAGCAGGACACACAGTAGCAATACAATACGCATCTAATACAACCCAGAAATATGAATACACAGAATTCACAAAAGATGCTTAGTGAGCAACACATGATTAATGCATAAACCAGTCTAAGCAATGCATCTCGTATAGAAGACACTCCCGCAGCCAGCGCTACATGTAAAGTGCCCGAATAGCATCATGCCAAAGACAGATTCTGCAGAAATAATGCTTGAAAGCAGCCGTCGCTTTGTATCTGTCAAAGATGTGTGGTCAAATGAACGTGCTGTGCCTCTCAGATTATATGTGTTTTTGTGTGTGAGTCAGAACAAGTTGTGCAGACAAATTGGGCGACTCCCCGCTGCGAGACAATGCTGCCTGGTTGCGCTGATTTCTGTGTTGCACGGTTGAATGGCTCTGCCGTCTCGTTGATATGCTTCACGATGCGATGGGGTCTTTTCACTCTTCCTGTCTTCTGCTCATTCTGTCTCTCTTCCAATCATACTGAACTCATGCACACCTCTTAAGTGTCTTAGAAAGTCTAAATTTTAAGTTTCTTCAGGAAGAATTCATTCACCTGCACAAATAATACTGTTGAAATGTATTTTGACCACTGTTTAGAATTTTTTTTGTTTTAAACTGTTGATGCAGATCAGGGCGAGTTTATATTTACCCTCCAAGCAGTTACTGGGCATTTCTTGCTCCTGTCTTATTTTTACTCACTGTGGGTTTGTTTTTCACTGCAATATGAAGTCCTGCACCTCTATGGAAACAGTACAACCATGGCTACATGTATAGAGAATGTATTTTGTGGTGTATAATACAGGTATTTTATTTTTTAAGAAGTCATAATATTGAGAAAGTTTTAGATTTTTTAAATTACTTTTTTCCAAAAACAAAACAGGAAACAGCATGTGCAACATCTTTTCAAGTGCCCACAGGTGTCACCATTGTTTGAAAAAAACTTGACTAATTCGATTTTTAATTAGTTTTCATACTCCTCACTGCGTTGTGTAAGCACCACCTGCAGTTCAAATTTGGCCAAAAAGTTTTTGAATTTTTCTCACGTTTTACATTACTGCAGATTTTTTTTTCCTTTCTTAATAATAATAATGATAATGTAACCTTTATTGATCCTCTTGGGGAAACTCCTTCTCTGCATTCATCCTATTCAAAGTTAACCTTAACTATACATACTAGGAGCAGTGGGCTGCCGTGGTGCAGCGGCCG
>OMNN01101213.1:3034-13223 GCA_900302755.1 Chromis chromis
TGACACTATATTGGCTGTAAAGCGCAACGTCGCAGATATTGATACCATTTTACATTATGGTAATTTCATTCGTACCCCTCCAGGAATCCGTTCGATTTTTTTCCGATAGTGCAAACTGTGACATAATTACGAATGAAATTACCGTAATGACACTGTGAAATTACCGTAATGACACTATATTATATAACATCGTTGCGCTTTACAGACAAATATAGTGTCATTACGGTAATTTCATTCGTACCCCCCCAGGAATCCGTTCGATTTTTTTCCGATAGTGCAAACTGTGACATAATTACGAATGAAATTACCGTAATGACACTGTGAAATTACCGTAATGACACTACATTAACTGTCTGTCGTGCAAACCGTGACATAATTACGGTATTCCAAAGTGCGCCAGCCCAAACGTGTCACCGATGACACACTAGCACTTAAAGGGTTAACCCCTGACTGCTCCCCGGGCGCTGCACCGCGGCAGCCCACTGCTCCTAGTATGTATAGTTAAGGTTCACTTTGAAAAGGATGGGTCAATGCAGAGAAGGAAGGAACCCAAGGGGATCAATAAAGGTTAGATCATTATTAAAATTCAGCTTTTTTCCACCCCTTCCCCAAACAACTGATTGGTTGGAAAGTAAAAAACTGAAACTATCTCAGTCCAAGATGTTCTTTGCTTGAGTGCAGCCCTCATACATTATATCAGGGGTGTCAAACTGCGGTCCTCGAGGGCCACTATCCAGCATGTTTTAGATGTCTCCCTCTTCCAACACACCTGATTCACATGATCAGGATCGTTATCAGGCTTCTGCAGAGCTTGATGATGAGCTGATCATTTGAATCAGGTGTATTGGAAGAGGGAAACATCTAAAACATGCTGGATTGTGGCCCTCGAGGACCAGGATTGGGCACCCCTGCAGTACATGGAGTATAATGCAGTGTATATTTGTCTTGATAGTGGTTCACAGTTAACAATCTGTCTCACTGCCGAGTCTCTACCTTCTCTTCAGTGTCTTGTTCCTGCTTCACCACAACCGTCGGCCTTTCCTTGTCCTCAGCTTTTTCCCATGATGCTCCGGGCTTTTGGTAGCAGTGCTCGCTGCTGACGTAACAGATGGTGGGCTCTCCTTTTGGGCTTGACGTCAGCCTCGTCCCCTCCTCCTGTCTCCAAGGCAGCCTCCACAGCTGCAGGTCAGGGTGGGACTGGGAGCTGTGAAGATGAACAGACAGGCACACTGAGCTCTGCGCACTCAAACAGACAAATCCAGTCGCTGATGTAACCGTACTCACTGTAGCAGGCTGATTTTGAGCTGCAGCCCACTGAGGACCTGATTGAGGTTGTGCGTGTGCGCCAGCAGATGGCCGGTGTGTGAAATCTTGGAGGCGTTGATCTCGGAGTAGTTCTCCTTTACGCATGACAGGCCGAACATGTGACCAGATATCAGGACATCAGGTTCTGACAGGACACGCTGAGCCCGCCTCCAACCTGAGCATGAGAGGAACAAACAGGAGATACACACAATGTAAGACAACTACGTAGCTGTTAACACCCTACAACTAACATAACATCTTAATTAATAAGCGCTATGTGATGACATATGTTGTAAATGCGCTATATAAATAAAATTGAATTGAATTGAATTAATCAAAGCTGGACAGTTCTTCTCTACAAAAGTTGCTTGATGTAAAATGTTTACTCATCAGTCTGACGCACTGGTTTGGATATTTGAGGCCTTAACTGTTCAAGTTTATATTTACATTTATAGAAAATATCTCATTTGAAATTGACAAAACTACTCTTTTTTTTGTTTTGATTTTACATTAATTAATTAGATAATGGTTTAGACCAGGGGTGGCCAATCCTGGCCCTCGAGGGCCCCTATCCTGCATGTTTTAGATGTTTCCCTCTTCCACCTGATTAAAATGATCATCTCATCATCAAGCTCTGCAGAAGCCTGGTAACGATCCTGATCATTTGAATCAGGTGTGTTGGAAGAGAGAAACATCTAAAACATGCAGGATAGGGGCCCTCGAGGACCAGGATTTGACACCCCTGGTTTAGACCTACTTATGATCAATATACAGTGATTGTTGTCATCTTAAGTGCAGTGACGTGAAATACAATAATCAAAGCCAGGCACACAGAGCGATTGTCTTGTCCCAAGATACAAGACTTCATTCTGTCAGTCTGCTCTTTCTGTAAAGGGGGCAAAACTTTGGAACTCACTAATCTAAAATTAGAGACCAACAGTAATGCTTTTAACAAATGGCTAAAATCAAAACAACAGTGCTCACATGAATAGTTTTAGCTGGTTGATTGCTTGACCATGTTGCCTTTGCTTTGTAGCTTATGTATCTATTTAATCTGAAAAACTGCTTCTCTTTTACTGTTGTAATGTTATTCTACACCTCATAATTTTTTTTTCTTCTTCTTTCTCTTTCTTTTCTTATTACTTTTCTTATTTTTCTGATTATGTTGTGAATTAGCACATAACAAACACTCAAACAATGCATCTGGTTTGTCCAATGTAGTTGTGATGTCCACATCAAATAAACAATAAAAAAAAAAAACATACTTGCGGTTTGTCTGCAGTAGTAGCAGATGTAGTTGTGTGGGACATTGTCTTCATATAAACCCATACAGGTGCCGTGCTGCCAGCACAGACACGACTCGCACTATGGAGGAACACATACAGAAAGATGGGTAGGATTAAAACGTATTCAGTGAACTGCTCACATACAGTCGTCTACTTACAGAAGTGGCACACCAGGTTAACGTTTTACCAACGAAACTTGACAATCATCTGTGCCAGATTTGTAATAACTTCGGTATGTACGAGCTACGATTCTGCTCTTTCTTGTGTTACATTTACATATCTTTGCATAAATATTAACATATCTGTGCAACATTGAGCTCATGAGTGATTCAAATCAGAGGAGTGCATGGAGGAGAGTCGACAGTGAAATCAGATGCAAATTCTAAAAAATTTGTCTCGTGTCAAGTCATGAAGTTTAATTTGTATGCGCTACACTTCGCTGCTGTAAACACTTGGAGAGCAACTCAACCAAGGAGAAGGAGTGTGAATGCATCCGTCAGCCTGTAAGGGTTAAAAACCAGCAACGCAGTTTCTACCTTTGTCGCTTTTTGTCCACACTGAGGACACAACCAACCTTTACTGAACTGTCAATGAAAAGAGTAGAGCGACTGGGAGCTTAGTGTTCAGTGTGAGCGGCCAAGGAATCAAACTGTAAGTGAACACATCGTACCAGATTCATAACAATCACACAGAGGCTGCAGCTTTAAAGGCTAACCCTGCTAACGTGCTAGAACTTGAAGTTTTGGAGTTTCTGTTCCAGGAGTGTGTGTGTGTGTGTGTGTGTGTGTGTTACCTGTATCATGAAGTCGTTCTCCTCGTCCACTTCACACACACACCTCACCACCTCGCACTCCTCCGTCTCCATCGCGACAGGCCAAGAGGGCGTGTCTTCTCCACTCTCTGCTGTTAGCGTGGACCAATCGCTGCCATCGTCCACTGAAGGGAGGGAGGAAAAAAAACAGAGTTATGCATTTTCTTATCATGTCAAATTTTGTTGATTGATGTGTGTGTGTGTGTGTGTGTGTGTGTGTGTGTGTGTGTGTGTGTGTGTGTGTGTGTGTGTGCCCACTTTGTGTGTGCGTGCTCTGATGTCCAGTTGTCAGCTTCAGAGTGATGGGAGGCCTGTCTGAGTTCTCATCATCGCTGCTGCCGAGTCCTGACAAAAGAAAGAAACGACACAATAAGAAGTCTTTTCAACAAACAGTCGTTATTCTCTGATTAATAATACACAGATTTATCGGCTACAGAGGACGTCTTCAAATGGGTGAGCCGTTAGGGAGGATGGTAGGAGAGATGAGAGGCAAACTGTGTGAGGTGAAAGAAGGTGGCGTAGTTCGATAACTGGAAAAACTCCCTAAATAATAAAAACACAGCAAATGTGTTTTATACAAGCTAAAAAAGAGGCAAATGTTGTTGGTAACGTAAAAATGAGCTACTGTGCGACTGTGTTAATGTAAACACGTTCTGTGGGGCTTTATCTAAGTCATCATCTCAGCAGTTGTCATAAGATGATTAAAATACATCTGCTATATAAATACAGTTTATTTTCTCTGACTGTTTTAACAAAGGACAGTTGTAGAGCAGTGCTCTGAGAGGTGAATCCTAAAGTTTGTGGTCAGTTCTTACTTACAATTACCCTTTTCCACCAAGAAGAACCAGGTGCTAGTTCAGTGCTGGTGCTGGTGCTAGTGCCTGTTTGCTTTTCAAATGGCAAGGAGCCAAGTTGGAGCCACGCCATTGGGTCACCGTAAAACGACTACGCTTGCATCCATTACATAGCAGTTAAACAAACATAATAAGTTGATGATAATATCTGTGTTTATCTTTATAGATGGTCTTAAGGCTGTTTGCAAGGCGGAAGTTGCCTGTTGCCTGGGCACATATGCGATCGCGCTACTGGTGGGACACAATTGTACCAGATTTCAGCTCCAACAGTTTGTTCAAAACTTCCATGTGTCCCGGGAGTCATTCCAATACATCTGTGCTTAGACCAGGGACGTCCTGGTGAAAAAGGACACAAATAACCGCTTGTGTGTCCCTTTCCACCGTTCGTTGGTCACGATAACCCTGCCTCCAGCCCCTGATGTACTCTGTTCTTAGCTCTGGCCCAGCAAAGAGTTGGTCCTTGCTAAGCAGCAGTTTTTAGAACCTGGAGCCGGTGCTTAAGTGTTGGAAACATAAAGAACTGGTGCTAAGTCAGGCTCTGGCTCCGAACTAGCACTGGAACCAGCTCAGTGGAAAAGGGGTATGTGACTCCTACCTGGCTGACTTTTCTTCTTCTTCTTCTTCTTTTTCTTCTTCTTTAGTTTCACTCTCAGGAAGTTCTTCCTCTCCTTTCGGTCGTGTCCTCCTGTCTTCTCCTTCCCTCCATCCTTCTTCACTTCTGCCAATGGAAATAAAGACGCTGATGCTTCTGGCTGTTTAACGTCACAGATGATTTCAAACTGAGCCGTCGTACCTGTTCCCATGATGCTGGGCTCTCGGTCGTCAAGGTGGCAGCTGCTGTTCTGGCTCTCACTCTTCCTGTCTGAAATGAAGTCGCCCCCCTCAGAAGAAGACCGCTTCCTTCTGCAACAACAAAAACAACAACCTCAGTCAGAGTTAAACACACTGCTGACTCTCTGTATAGCTCATGCTGTGGGGTTTGAGCCGACCTTGCTGCCTCCTGATCGCTGCCTCGCTGCTCGTCCAGCTGCTGGTCAGTGTGGTAGTACTTGATGTGGTAGTGCAGCAGACTGGCCTTCCTGAAGGACTTGGTGCAGCCAGGAGACGGGCATTTGAAGGGGTTGTGGTCCAGCTCGATGGAGAGAATAGGAGGAGGCTGGTTCTTTATGACCCGGTACACTGAGAAAAGAGAGACAGTGACATTAAAGTGTTTCTGAATGCTGTAAAGGCAAAGAGTAGGTCTGGACATCATGTTTGAAAAGTAAGAATCAAAACTGCACCAAGAGCTGATTAATGTCTACAGGAGAAGCGATTTAACTGAGAAACAGGAGGTAATTTCAACTGTAACTACTGCTGAGGACGAGAAGAAAAAAACACTCAAACACACACTTCGAGCTGGATTAAAAAAGGAGGTGATAAATTAAATCATCCACCTCCTCCAGAGCAATAAGTGCAGTCTGATAGGGGCTTTACAGTACTTAAGGCGAGGGCTTAGGACGCCTGGGATCTTTCTGTGTGGAGTTTGCATGTTCTCCCTGTGCAGCGTGGGTTTTCACCAGGTTCTCCAGCTTCCTCCCACAGTCCAAAAACATGCTGAGGTTAACTGATGAATCTAAATTGTCCGTAGGTGTGAATGAGAGTGTGCTTGGTTGTCTGTCTCTGTGTGTTGCCCAGTGATAGAGCCCTGTGTGTTGCAAGTGTCCCCTGCCTAAGCCTAAGTCGGCTGGGATAGACTCCAGCCCCCCTTTGCAGAGGATTAAGCGGTGTACAGATAATGGATGGATGGAGTTTGATATGAAAAAACTACTGGTATTTTAGCTAGATAACGCAAATAATTCTATGTGTCCTGAGTGCATCTGCATCGAAAATAAAAACTATTAGATTGATAGAGGCCTTTAGAGGCTTTCTCAATTGGTGCAACACTGGCAAAGTTGTCCAAAACACTTTTCTGCTGTGAATGAATTCAGATCTGGCTTTGGACTCATCATACAGAGCATGTTTTAGTTAACATCCTCCTTTCTGTAGCCAACATATTTCCATACAACCGATGGTGCGTTTCTTTTTGCAACCAGATCTTCCTGTTTAGTGTTTCTCTTCCTGTTCCTCACTCATGTGTCTGTTTACATGTGGAGCCTGCATGTCAACAAATTCTTGAGAATGAAATTTTACAAAACTAATCCAAGAGCCCTTTAAGTCCGAGTGCGTCGTTAGCGACACGTTTGGGCAAGCGCACTTTGGAATACTTATGGAATCCTTGTGGAAAACTTAATTATGTCACGGTTTGCGCTATCGGAAAAAAACAACGGTTTCTGAAAGCTGAGACGTTGCGCTTTACAGCCAGTATGGCTTCATTACGGTAATTTCATTCGTGCCTCCCAGGAAGCGAAGCAGCCCCTTAGTTCCCAGGGAATACACACAGAGCGGCGGAGCAGAAAATTACCCTGTGATTTCATTTTATGGCCTGTTTTGTACATACACATTTATAGCCAAAGATTCACAAACTTTATTGTAAATAGTTTTATTCTTTTCAAATTTCAACTACAAAATCTGTTATTTACGCTCAATTTCATTGTTTTTTCCCACTAAAACACTAAAATCAAATTCTGTTTTGGGGTTTTTCTTCATTTTAAACTCAATTTACATGCAGTAAACTGTAAATAACTGCCATATATTGAAAGTTTCATGTCTTCTGAAAATATGGGCAAAAGCATTCACAGGACATGTTGTGACCCTTTTGTAAACAAAATAAGAAAAAAAGACCAGGCAGACATTTTGAGGCTTAGGTCTTAGAGGGTTAATCAGATTAAATGATGTTCTGTCACACAGACCTCTGTTGTTGACTTGTAGTCATGGAAAATGAGAACCCTGTGAGTTTTCGTTTTGTATCAAGTAGCACAATGTGTTTGAGTTAATTACCTCTGCCGTTTGTCTGTTTGTTTGTTTGCTAGTTTGTTAGCAAGATAACTTGAAAAATTATGATCAGATTTTGATGAAATTTTCAGGAAATGTTGATAATGGGACAAGGAACAGATGAAGTATATTCGTCATTAATTGGACCCAAATATCCAGAGCACAGAAGTTGCTATTCGGACCTGCCCTAATGGGTGGACATGAGCTGCTTGGCGGAGGTCTGCGCTCTCCAAGTGCTTTTCTAGTTGGCTTTGCTTCACATCACACTTCCTACGATGTTCACACATCTTAAAGTTGATGCTGAACTGATTTATTGTGCAGCCCTAAATCCTTAGCCATTTAAGTCCTCTATCAAAATGATCCCGCCACATGTGTGCACATGGGTTTATGTTTATGTGGGGCGTTAATGTACTCACGTGGTTCTCTGCTGAACTTGTGTGTGGTGGGCAGATGGGCCTGACGTTCCAACAGCACATCTGAAAAACAGAGAGAAGCAAAATGAATACCAGCAACAGCAATGGTAATTCTCTACTGGCCTATATATGGCCTAAATATTAACTAATAACGTAGAAATTTGGGGCTGTGCAGGTTAAGAGCAGGAAAATGTACAGTAATCTGCTGTAGTACCCTGTTACACCACCAGGTGAAGCCTCCTACTGTTAAACCCTCTGAACTCAAAAGCACTTTCTGGTCATTTTTTGTTGTCATATTTTTACTCACTGTGGCTCATTTTTCACAATAAAAAAGCTGGACGTCAGAGCTTTTATTAACCCTCTGAACCCGCCGGTGAGTTTGAAAGGCAAGGACAAGGTTATCTTTAAAAGACAAAAGGCCAACATGACACCTTTTATCAGCCAAAAACTGTAAAAACAGAAATAATAATCAGATTTCTAAGTTTTCTAAAAAATCACCAGAAAGAAACTGTTTATACAAGATTCAGTAAAAACAAAACTAAACATTTACCTGCAACTGAGACGCCATGACTGACTCAGACGCAATCAACACTCGTGACAAAATTCTGATTCTGCTAAATGATGCAAATTTTGAGGTTTTTTTAAAAGATTACATGAATTTCAAACCCAAGTCATTTTTAGTGGTTAGCTTATGGCCGCAGCAATTAATTGAATATTAATTACAATCACAATTTTGTCTTCCCACACTGAAATGAACAACATCGACTGTGATATTGACGTTTAAAATGTCCACCCATAATAAAACTCTGCTTATAGAAACAGCCTATGTAGATACAATCACTTGGTTTTAAGTTGGGTGAATCCACAACACCTCATGTCCAAACAAAGTTGACTAGCTAGCATCTACTGTAGGCTGCATGTGAGGCGTTTAGGAACATCAGTAAATTCTAGTGTTTGTGGACAACCGACGTCCCTGAGCCTGATTCTGCTGGACGTTTTTCTCCCAACTGTTTGCTCACTGGGGAATCATTGGTTTTCTCTCTGTCATACTGCTGTATTTTGCTACTGCATCAATGAAACTGAATTGAGTTTACCTCTGTCGATGTGGGCGGAGTTTGGAGGAACTGGCAGGGTGGCGTCAGCTGTGATTGGCTGACTCTGAGCTCCACTGCCTCTGCCTGATAGAGAAGTCATCAGTATTATCAGTCATCAGCATCAGTGGCATGTATCTGAACAGAGCTGCTAATAAACAACGGGTGATCTGGGTCGGCGGTCATGTGACTTACTGTCATCCGTTTTCTTCTTTGTTGGTGGATGGGATGAAGATTCTGCCTTCCTCTTCCTCTCCTCCTCCCTTTCCTCTCCCGCTCCTTCGCTCTCCTCCACCTTCTCCTCTGCCTCCTCCCCTTTTTTCTCCTCCTCCTCCTCTTCCTCTCTCACTCTACCTTCTTCCTCCTCATCCTCCTCTTCCTCCTCCTCTTCCTCCTCGCTCTCCCCCTCCTCCCATCCCTCGCTTCCCACGGCGCTCTTCTCAGATCTGGACTTCTGACACACAAAACAACACACACTTAGTATCTAAGGAGATGTGATACAGAAAAACAATCATTTAATGACCAATCAGAGTGAAGCATTTCTTACTTCCTGAAAGGGTTTGACCTTGGTCGGCTTCACGGTTCGAACCACGCCGTCGTAGAATCGCACTGTGTAGGACTCTGACACACAGACACAAACACAGACACACATTTAGTTGAAGTTACTAACTAGGGGTGGGACAAAATATTGATACAGCGATATATCGTCGTCCATCCTCGTGCGATACGAGTATCAATACGCTGGCGCCAAATTGGGATCCTTTAAACCTTTAAGACCTGAGCCTCAAAATGTCCACCTGGTCTTTTTTTTCTTATTTTGATTACAAAAAGGTAAGAAAATGTCCTGTGAGTGCTGGTGCCCATTTTTTCATTGCGCTTTACAGCCAATATAGTGTCATTACGGTAATTTTATGGTAATTTCATCCAGCGGATTCCTGGAGTGGCACGAATGTCATTGAGCTTTACAGCCAATATGGTGTCATTACGGTAATTTTTTTTACGGTTTCATTTGGAGCACAAATGAAACGAATCGGTATCTAGATACAAACGTGCGTGATGCGAGTACATCGATTTATTCAGTGTGCATCGATACAATTGACGGGTGAAATCGTGATGCATCGTTCGCTGTGTGCCTGCATCGGTAAAATCCATGGTTGCATCGATTTTTTCATGTTGTATTTCATTCTATCTTATGTTTCCGGGGCCCATTGAATGCACCATCACTGCTTCGCGTTTTGTTTTGAACACGGACGGAAGCCGGGAAGCACATTTCTACCGCAACAAAGTTACAACAACATGGAGGTCCGCGAGAGCAGCAGCAAGCAGCTAGAGGAGATTTCTGATGCACCTAAAAAGTTCAAATCAGGCGTTTGGAACTAAAAGATGGTAAACTTGACAAGACGCAGGTCGTTTGTAAAGAATGCCGTGCTGCTAAACTTTACACTGGCAGTACGGCAAACTGTTTACAGCAGCTGTGACTGCCAAATAATAGTTTGCATCTTTCTTTGCACAAGCAGTT
>OMNN01101215.1:0-16070 GCA_900302755.1 Chromis chromis
AGGTGTCGTCGCAGTCTGGCGGAGGAGGCAGCGTGAAGGTCAGGGAGATGACCGACTTGCTTGGAGTGTCAAACAGCTTTATTTTTCCTCCTTTGAGGTCCTCCCTCTGGGAGAAGGGGTTGACCCGAGCAGGTGGTGCCAAGGTAACAGAAGGTGGAGTGTCTGGAGGATGGAGCATGTCGGATTTGCTGCGAGAGAGGCGAGGATCTGTCAGGAGGCAGAGGGATCGCCTTCGCAGAGGGCCGATAGCCGGAGAAACAGCTTTAAAGAAAATGAAACCAGAATGAGTTCATTTACAGAAGCTAATGTCAGTTTACTCTGATTTAGTGCCTGTGAAATGTTCTACCTTTAACTGTCGGTTCGTCCTTCTGTTTCCGCTCAGCTTGTTTCCTCTCCAGCTCTGCTACGATTTGGGAGAAAGATGGACGGAGCTTTGCATTCATCTGGCAGCAAAGAGAAACAGACAGGAGAGATTAAAACAGACCGAACAAAAGCAAATCAGGAAAGAGGAGACAGCCACTGAAAAAAAAAAGATCTATTATTAAAAAGGATGAGACAAGTGCACTGCTCCACATACAGAAAGTAAAGAGCTATCAGGAGCTTCTCTAGTGTTTTTTGGCATTTAAACAAAGCTTATAGAAACAGTTTAGAACTGCTCTGTTTAAACATGACGGGATCAAATGTCAAATGATCCAGGAATATTTGGGATCTGGTATGACGCAACATCTCTGTATTAATTATATTATTCTCAGTCTTCTTGTTCATAATAGCAGTTTAGAGGCATAAACTTCATAATGGACTTTCCAGAAGTCACAGTACTTTAAGTTTAAAGTTCAGGTAGAATAAAATGACGTTTCAAAATGAGTTTTGTAAAAAAAAACAAAAAACTTCTTTATGCTGTCCTTCACTACATTACATCAGCTGTAAGATATCCACTTACTTTGATAAACTCAGTCTGCTGAAGCCTAATTTTAGCTTCACATACACTTTGGAATACATTTTTTACAGAACAAGGACAATATCTACCCTTAGAAGCATGTTAGGAGTGGATCGTGTATGAACAGGAGGAAAAATTACAGAAGTGCAAAACCTGTTTAGACTTGAATATTGTTTTAAGACAGACTTGAAGAATTGGGCACCTATGTGAGTGACTGGATACAGACAGAAACATGTTTTTAACGATTACATCAATCATCAACAACGCACCTAAAAAACATTATGTTAAGTTGTCAGAACTTGCATTTACTCATCTTTTACATTCACATTTAACTCCTCGTATATAAAAAGCGACAGTTCAACCTGTATTTAATGTCCCTCCTCTGTAACATTAACTTTAAGCTAGTAAGATTACAACATAGATTTTACTGTTACATGTCCAAGCTAATTCGATCGCTATTGTGGCTCTCGCATAAAAATAAGGTGTGCATTTATTCTAACAAGAGACCAACACATTTACTGAAGTTCATGTCTGAGAAGAGCTTTTTGTTACACTTTAACTTACATTAACAATCTGAACCCTAACATTTGCCGACAGGTTTAAAAGACTTAAAAGAAAAAAGACCAAATTTATCTACTTTCTACTTTTCCTTTGGTATAACCATGAAGTCATTAGTGACTCAGCTACAGACAGCAGTCACATGATAAAAGATCAGTGACTTTTTGGTTGAGCTGCAGGCTGTGTTTACACAGAGCAGATAGAAGTCAAGTGTGGAAACTAATTCAAAATGTAAGTGGTAAAATATCTATAGCATGTAGTCACATTTCCCCCCAGTATTGGTAACATCTGAGGCGCTTGGGAAAATGTTTTACATGTTGACTTCAGGTTTGTTCAATTTTAACTAAAGAAATTAAACTTTCCATTTTCCTATTCTATGATTTTAAGGCATTATATCTGTGTCATATTGTAGAACACACATTCTTGAGTTCTCTCTACTTGTGTTATTTTCAAAGAGGTGCAGCAGTTTATATTGCAGTGAAAAAATGAGTAAAAAAGCCCAAAAACTGCACAATTTAAAATTTTCCTCTAGCAACAATGGGCTAAAGAGAGGAAGAAAAAAAACCTAGTCAGGTACGGTGTATGTGTGTGTCAGGTGAGCGTTTCTTACATTGCAGCAAGCGATGGCCAGTTCCAGGAAGTCAGAAGGACAATCTCCCACCATCAGCTGGAACGCCTCCACATCCAGACCAAAGTCCTGGATGGAAACACAAAGAAGTCACATTCCTGTGTAGGCTTTACTGCCAGATGATGGCTTCAGCTGTTGTACTGGTAAACAACCACAAGGGGGAGAAACTCTCCTATGAAAGCTTCAAATGCTTTAATTATGCACTGGTGCTGTGTCCTAAATATAGACTGCATACTAATTGTATACAGTCTGCAGTTTCTTATTATGTATGCAGTTACTAATAAAAATGGGTGCATGCATATGTAGACAGAATTAAACTGCAAGGACAACACAGCTAAATGTTTGTTTTAATATTTGTTGTGGGTTTTTGACATGTTCTGCAGAGTTTTTCACCACCATCTGCCATTTCATTTTTTATTTTTTGCAGCTGTGAGCAGCTCCACCGATCCGTCTGCGCATTGCATTGTGGGATGTCAGTGAACATATTCATGATTTATGCTGATTGCTACAAATGCACTTAGTTTTGCTGCATTTCCAGTGTGAATGTAACATACTCAAAATCTCTTTAAAATATGTGACTGGGGGACTTATTGTCTGTGAAGTGAGCAGAAGATTCACGGCTCACACTCAGTATTTTGGCCACTATTAAGCAGTAATTTCGGAAGCATTCAGCTCAAACAAGATAAGAAAGTCAGCTTCCTGTTTGTCTCAGATGCCAACTAGCAGATTTCAAAATGATCTACCAACCATTTAACATATTTTCCAAAATGATCTCTGGCATGATGCAACTGTTGCTTTACAGTAAGAGTCATTTTGACAAAGCTGCTTGCACAAGAGTCGTGTGCAGGAGGAGCGCCTGACAGACTTGAAGCAGTAAACTAAGACAGGAGCTGTCCTTGAAGAAGACATTATCATCAATAATGGATTAATTATAAACTTTTTTCACTCCACACAAGGTCAAACAATTACATAATGGAGGCCTAATTAAATGCTATGAGTGACGATGAGTATGTGATGATAAGGGAGCAGGGTAAATGTTTGACTGTGATGAGAACGCTGTACCTCGGTGCGTGGCAGGATGTCAGGATCAGCCTGTATCCTCGCAATAGTCTCACACAAGATGATCCCGTATGCAAACACATCCACCTGCAGAGACAGGACGACGAGTCGATCAACGAGACAAGTCAAGTTATCTATAAATCACCTTTAAATGTTGATCCAAAGTGCTTTTCAATAGAGAAGGTAGATTAATGTTACACATTTACCTGAAAAGTTTAAATATTCAACAACAAAAGGGACAGATGCTGATTTTATGGAGTAAGAAAGTCTTCTATCGACCGATATTGCTTATATATACTTAATTATGTTGAAAAGGTTACATGATGGAGTCACTGTTCATTAACTTTCCAGGTATTTATTCCACTAGTCAGTAACTTTCCATCAAGATAAAACTAAACTCCACACCACCATCTGCTCAGCTGGGATTCATACTCTGCTACATGTGCTGCAGACAGTACTGAGTGGATTGTAAACTACAGAACCAGATTCTAAGTTACCCCAAGCACTGTTTTCTGTACTATGTTCTATAAAAGAACATTTTCATATCAGCATATATTAGATAACATGTAGTTACAGATATATCTGGGAGACGCCAATACTGGCCGATAATATCAGGTAAATACTATCAGTGAGGCTCTAGATAAGATCAGATTAAACAGAAAGAGACATGTAAGCTATGTGTGGTTATGATTTTACCTGGATGTGACTATTGTACTGCTCTAATGATGGAGTTTAATCAATTTTTAATTAATGATTACATGTCATGAAATTGCCGTCTTAAATTTCCTTGATGAAAAAGTGAAACATTGGAATTATTACTTAGTTAAATGAGTTTTCTCTCTATTATAGGCTACAATTGCATAAGCGTTTTACCTGTTTATTTTTACTCTAGACATCAAGGTCTAAATATCTGATTATTTAAATTCTGTGGATTAAAACTGGACTTCAGGCAATATATATTCTGGGTCTAGTTTATACTGATTTAGTTTCTTGTGAGCCCAGACAGACTAAAAAAAACTCAATGAAGGAAATATAACCTGCACTTAAATGCAACCCTAACAGTCAATCAGGTTTTCCACCAAAGTATGCAGAATCTACTGCTCACCCAGGCCAAGAAGCACATCTATTACATAACCAAAGTTCTGTTTGCCTTCGTGAGGGATTTATTACATTTTTAATGCTTTACGTCACTGCCTGCTTCACTGGGTTACTTTACCAGCTTTCATCACACCCACTGTGGACCTTGAACTCTTGCTACAATGTGCAGCTGAAGGGGAATGAAGAATGCGATCCGTCACTACCTTCTCATTATACACCTCTCCTCGCAGCACCTCCGGAGCCATCCAGTAGGGGGAGCCGACGATAGCCAGCGGCTCCTGGCCTTCTTCCTCGCTTTGGAAAGAGAAACAGAAGGATTCATGTCAGTGATCATTTAAATTTCATGTGGAAGCAAAGCTCTCAGATCTATTCACCAATCGCAAAGTTTAATTTCTGTTAAATGAATAGTGTTAATTTGGCTTGTGGGGATTTCACATTACAAACCATCACAGATTAGAATAATATGATGTACGGGACTAAATTAATCTAAAGAACTAAGTCTTCACAATGGCAACAACAACAGATTAGTGGTTGTTGGCCTGAAAGAAAAGGATTGAATTTAAGTGTAATTAAAGGCACTATCAAAGGTTTGGCCCACGCAAACCATAAAACCATCTGGATAGATTTCATTTTATTCATCCTGGTTTTGAGGTTGTTGTCTTCATCCAACTGAATTAAAGGTGAATATCAATTTAACTCGTGGTGTCCTTCAAATTAATTTAAAAAAATGGTTGTATTACAGGAGAATTTGCTTGAAAAACACGTCACACCCCTGAGAATAAAACAAAGCTGAAACAATTCATATGTTAAGCGATCAATCGACTGTCAGACAGCTTTAATAATCAATTAATTGTCAATTAATGAGGGGAAATAACTAAACTAAACATCCATCTGGGCGGACTCAAGCTGAAGCATGCCTGTAATCCAACCTATCTCGGAGTGACCCTTGACAGGACCCTATCCTTCAAGGAACACCTAAAAGGGACGGCAGCCAGGTTGAAGTCAAGACATAACCTGCTCTGTAAGCTCGCTGGTGCAAAATGGGGGGCAACAGCCTCCACACCGAGCACCTCAGCACTGGCCCTTGCATACTCTACAGCAGAATATTGTTCCCCTGTCTGGTCCAGGTCACCCCACATACACCATGTGGACACTCAACACAACCATGAGAACCATAACCGGGACCATCCGCTTAACACCACTCCCCTGGCTTCCTGTCCTATCACACATTGCCCCTCCACATATCCAGCGAGCAGCAGTCACTCAAAGGATACTTCAAAAGATTAAAGACTCTCCCCATCTACCAATCCATGCAGACATCTGCAACCCACCCACTGCTCAACTTCCATCTAGACGACCAATTTGGAACATCCCACCAGCTGACTTCACCATCAAATCAGCTTGGAAGTCCAAGAGTCCAAGCAGGTCCCAAACAAACATCTGGCGTCAGACCCCAACCAACAGGTCCCTGGCACCAACCTCCCAAGGAGACAGTGGTCTACGCTCAATAGTTTCAGGACTGGACATGGCCCCTGCTTGGCCAGCCTTCACAAATGGGGCAATAGCCCAAGCTCACTGTGTGCTTGTGGAGAGGAGCAAACCATGGAGCACATCATAGAAGTTTGTCCTCTCCAAAGACTGAAAGGAGGATTAGTCACCCTCCATACAGCAGACCAAGAGGCAACTGCTTGGCTTAAGGACTTTGCATTCGCTTAATAAAAATGAGGGGAAAATGCAAACCAAAGGTGACAATTTGCTGCATTTCAATTAAAATATCTATTCTTCTGGTCAAAACAAGCGATCTGAGGACATCTTGAGGTTTCAGGGCCTGTAAATTGCCATTTTTTTCACATTATAGAGGTAAAAAAAAGATAAAATATGAATGAATGAGTAATTGACACAAATTGAGAGAAGTTCTGATGCTTTAAAGTCATTTTTCTGTGAGGTGTGAAATCATTTGACAGTCTAATCAAGACTCATTAACACATCCTTGTTCTAAATATGCATCCGAGGCAACATTTTGCATATAAATCTACCAATAGAGGAGTTTCTTCAGTATATGAGGGTGTAAAATGTAAAGCTGCAACAATTACTTGTCCCCACAGTCTTTAGGAAATTGTGATGAGTTTTTCTGACATTTTCTACATTCATTGTTAAAATAGTTGCAGTCGTATTGCAATTTATTTGGCTAAACAGCTACATGGAACACGCAGACGCTGGTGCCTCAGGACAGAATAATTCACAATACGAAGTCTCAGCAGCGACGCAGTCGACAATAACAGCATTTAGCTGATTTTAGTTTCCACTCAGTAGCCTGCGAAGTGTTCGAGACCGACGGAGATCACAATTTAGTAAATGGTGGGACATAACAGTCAAGCAAGCAGCATCACGCTCCATTTCATTAACGCAGAACCCAATCAGGAGGCATTATGAGGTGAAACTTGGCCCCGTCGCTGTGTTTGTGTGCACTTCCTCTGTATCTAAGAAACCACAGTGTTTTTCAGTTATGTGTAGATATCGTTGTGCAATTTTAGCTGAATAAAAAAGGAAGGAACACAAGAATGTGCAAGGACGACGTGCTTGCACCGATGCCTGCAAACACACACACAGACACACACACACACACACACACATACACACACCCTGCTGGCAGATACTTCCTCTCTGTGCTATTTCCATCTGCTACTGTGGGCTATGATACTGCAAAAAACACAGGCAGGCCAGCGATGGCAGAGGGAGAAATGACGAGACGGTCAGTGCTCCAAATGTAAACAACGTTTGCAGACCAACAGAAAAGTGACCGAACACAGAAGGCGCAGAGAGAAAAAACTGAAAACTCAGAAATGAAAAGAAACAGTTGAGTAGTGACACAAGAACATTATGACATAAAAAGACTGGAGTGACTTGTTATAAGAAGGACAGCAGAGATCCAGGAAAGCAGAGAGAGCAAACGGAGGAGGACTGGAATAGTTTGACCTTATTTGGAGTGCTTTTCCTAAACCCCCGCCATCTCCTCTCCTTCATGCCACAAGCACAGTGGTAGCACTCCAACACAAACACACACACACACACACACACACACCGGGGAAGGCTTGTCAACATCATCTATTCTCCGTTAGCGGTCCGCTGCCGGACGCAACGGTGTTTGAGTAGAATAAAAAGCAAACAACGGCCCTGAAGATGACGGAAACACAATCCAGCAGCTGCTATTGAAGCAGAGCGTGGAGCAAACAGGAGGCGTCATGTTTGGTAGGCGCAGGTATGCAAAAGCAAACATCCAGCTGAAGTCTCGCATTCGTGCGGTAACCTTGGATTTCACTTGATGGTGATGTATTTTTGAGCTCATCTCATAACATGTTGACAGGTTTAGCAAAGAAGCATGAAAACCACCCAAGTTCCAAGCTGCCACCCCCCCTCTGACAGTGACGCACATTTGTGTAAACACAAAAGGTGGCTGGACACACACACACACACACACACACACAGTGGCAGCTGTCTCGTCTCAGCAAGAGTCGTGTTTTCCTAAATGACTGCAGACAGAAGGGGAGGACTGGGACTAATGGGACATGAGTGTGTCCAATGTGTGGGCAGGAGCCTCTGACGTGGTGCTGCTTTGAGGTCGACCTCCACATGCCTCTGACTGGAACTCCACTGATGTTTTACTTTCTTGAGTCGTTTGTGGTGAAATAATTTCCATAAAGATGACAAATAGACATATCTGACATGTGCTTTAATAAGAAGTGGGTTTGCATTTTGTTAAATATGTCTTTTTGGTGTTTTTTTCAAGAGTTAGATGAGAAAATTGATACTACTATGATGCCTATGTGTGAAGCATGCAGCCAGAGCTAAGTGGTGTTCAGGTTAGGTTAGCATGACGATTCTAGAGGGAAATGGCAGACGAGTATGAGAAAATGAGCAAATAACACCTTGTTAAACTGCAGTTTTTATTTGCTTATAATGTAAAAATGAAAAGAACGAGATATGGCACGTTAATTAGTGAGCTCTAAAGGTGCTGGTGGGACATTTTTGATATTGGAGAGCAGGACTAGGCATTTATATCCATCAGAGAATAACTTGAAGTTGTTTTTAATCATGTTTACATGTTCATTTGGTGCTTTTAATATGTTGTAAGACATCTAATGAGGAAATGCTGAGCAATTCCACCTTGAAACTGCAGCGAACTGATGTCTCAAAAACACAGATTCAGACTTCTGAGGTTTCATATGCAAAACACCAAAGGACCAATCCTTTTAACTTGCAGAGTGGAGCTTTCTGTATCATTCTTCTTCTTTAGAATCAAGTGTCTAGTTTGTACATGTACGGCAGAAATACTCCAAAATTACATCTTGAAATTGTGCAGCGTAGTTTTACAGTTTATGAGCAGACTTGTAGGTGAGCTGGTGTGCTTGAGCTGCAGTGAATAGTAGATGGGTGTTTGGCGAGAGACTCGGGGAACAATGTAGAGTGACATCTAAATCATTTTACGTCAGGAAATGATTATTTTCATGGGGAAAAAAACTTGAGATGAGTTTTTAGGGGTTTAATAAGTGACCAGAGAGGGACTTAATTAAATTTTATTGTACCAATTTATCTTATGGGTGTAATTACTAGATAAATAATTACTCTAACTACAGATTCTAGATAAAAAAGCAACTGTTGTAATTCTTTTTCAAGTTCTACAGGCATTGGAATCACCATAGTTCTCAAACCTGGAGATGCAGGGGTTAATAACAACACTTTGTTTTTACTTCAGCAAAATAGTGAATGCAGGACTTTTTCCCCCTCGTTGCAACGGAACATTTTCCCCCCCATTGTGGTATTTCTATTTTTTGCTCGGTGAAAGAACTGGAGCATCCACCATTTTTAGGAGACATGATGTCACTGGAGAAGCAGCTGCAGAAAATAAAATAATAATAAAAAAGAAACACATCTGAGGCCTGCTGGTCATTTATAGGCGTACAGTGCAGACCGGCGGCGAATAAAACACGCCACATAAATGTCACGGAAACACAGCTGCAAACACAGAGGGAGAGACACAATGCCACGGCGGCCACAGAGAGGTGAGTCTGTGGTGTGCAGTGAAAGCCCAGATTAAATATTGACACCACCGCCAGGCTGCCGTCTGTCCTCCCTCCCTACCAATGAAATGACGCCTTGACAGTATTAATAATTGTCCTATAGAGAGCAAAGGGGGTTAACCACAACATTTGGAAAGCGGGCAGCGTGTGTCTGCATACTTTGGAAAAACCTGACTGCACTGTGGTGTGATTAATAGTCTCATTCTGTGTGTGACTGTGTCTCATCTGAACGTCGCTGAGAGAAAAGGAGAAGCTGTGGGAAATATTTCTGAACCCACACACAGGGATATATCATGAAGGATAAACAGGACAGAGAAGAGTGAAGGAATGTGATTTATTGAGCGCGACTTATCTAATCTCAGTGAGGTGATAGAGGGTTTGATAAATGAATTCTACTAACCTGTAATCTGGGATTTTCTCAGCCAGACCAAAGTCTCCCACCACGGCGGAGCAAACGCTGCCCTCCCAGCGCACCAGGCAGTTCTGTACAGGAGGTCAGAGGTCAATCACACATCATTTTATTACTGCTGCTGTGTGTGTATGTATGTGTGTGCATCACTTTCTTTATGGCTGCATGTGGTCCTCTGCATGTGCTTCCACAGTGATGACAGATTTTATAGTCTTTTATTTGCTATAAAGCGCTTTTCGGTGACCATATTGAAGCAGTTAGCTCATTTTTGATTGCCTATTAGCCACTGGATGCTATTTGTTCCACTGTGGGATTTTAAGAGGGTCTATGGTGGATTCATTTAACACTCAGAATTCAGATACTGATGGAATTGTGCGCTATGTAGTAAATGGAGTGATATACTGATGTTGGATACTTTTCTTGGCTCAGACTGACCTCAGTATTGATTCTATTGTATTACTGCGTTCATGCTGATCCCCATGTGAGCTCTTCGATATGAGTCACCCGTCCTACGCACTATGTGACTCAGATTATTACTAGTTTATCCTGGAGACAGCAAACTATGGGCCAACATATTGATCCATACAAGGCTGGATTACTAACAGGGCGAACTGTGCTGCTTACTTGTGGGCCCCAGATCCACCGGGGCCGTGAAGAGTTCAGGTTACAAGTTTGGCAATTAGTCCGGCGTGAATTGGAAATTTGTTCGTCTGTACTTCTCCAACACTACATAACAATTTAAAATTATAAGAAAGCTTATGATTACGTCTTTTAAAAATATTTTAGACCAGTATATATCATGCTTACACTGTAAGTCAAGTGAAATTAAAACGTGCCTCATCAAGTTACAACAAAAATGACTAATCACCAACTAAATTATACTGTAATGTGGGTGTCAGGAGTCCCTATTGTGTAAAGTTAGACTATTTACTTTTACTAATCCTTCTGACTGTGCAGCATTTACATCTGTCCCAGATACTTGCTAGGAGGAGCAAGCAAGTCAAACACCAGCTGCTGTTTAATTTTTCTGGGTGCTGTTGTATTCTGATTTAGAACTGTACTGATCGGAGCCACAGACTGGTGACAAATTAAAGGAAAAACCAACATTAAACATCTTGGTATGGTGTTGGGCCACCATATGCTCTCTCTAGGTCTCTGAACTCTACTGGAGGGATAAAAACCAGTCTGCTAAAAGATATTCCCTCATTTGGTGTTTTGATGGTGGTGATGGAGAGCACTGTCAAACACATTGGTCCAGTTGGTTCAGTTGGGCTGAGATCTGATGATTGTGAAGGTCACAGAATGAGATTCACATCATTTTCCATATTTATCAAACCATTCAGTGACCCCTCTTGCCTTATGGATGGAAAAGAGTCCACTTTCTATCAGGATACAAGTGCTTTATTGCAGGATAAAGAACAGCTCTGGATTGAATTTCAAGGATCCTTTCAGGTTTTTCCCTTTAATTTGTCACCTCTCTGTAAATCCACAGCAAGTTTCCCACAGATATTTTTGTGGCTTGGTTGCGTCCATGTCAACACTGGACGTCAGCAAAGCTTTTAAATCTGCACTCAAAACTCTTTTCCCAAAATCTACATTAAAACCAACAGCTCATCAACTGTTTGCACTTTTGCACCTCCGATCCTTGTTGTCATGTCTCATGGAGCATCCATATTGTAAGTGACTGTAGTTTAATGTGCATCTGTGCATGCTGTATATGAATCGCTCCCTGAGGAGGATCAGTCTGTGTTGATGCTCGCTGGTGTGTGTGTGTGTGTGTGCTGTACGTGGGCAGTGAGGCGTGTGTGTTTGTGTGTCGTCACCTTGGAGGTGAGGTCCCTGTGGAAGATGCCCTTGCTGTGCAGGTACTTGAGGCCCCGGGCGATGTCCAGAGCCAGGCGGAGCCGCACACTCCACGACAGGTACACATCACTGCCCAACAGCTGCTCCAAGTTACCGCCATTGATGTACTGGATCATAAAGAGAAAAGGCAGCAACAACAATAAGGTGTTAACTACTAATTCACAATGTGTGTATCCCTTTTTGCTAACCAGCTCCTTGAATGTTAATCTGAAAGCTGCTTCTGATATTGTTCAGGGAAAGTGGGACTCAGGCCGAGTGATTATTATTAGCAACATCTACTCAATATTCTTCATTTGGGAACCAAATATCTTTCTGATGTGCATCTGAATGTTAATGTATGCAAACCAATAAATAATCACATAATCTGTTTTGACTAATTTGTGGGATTTTTTAAAGTCCATGTTTATTTTAAATGCATCATCCTGCTTTGAATTATGCCATTAAAACCTCACTGTAGATTAAACTGGTCACATTTGCTGACAACCTTTCAACAATTTAGGTCATCATTCAAGTAAAACCACTGTAACTTTATTACCTTTGTGGTGAGGACTGCTGTTAGGATAAAATCAGCAAGCTAAGGGAGTCACATTGGGTTACTGGAAATGGGTGGTTTTCTGATATTTTAAATATTCTGTTAATAGTAACAGACATGGAAACAACAGTGGAATGAGGTATGACATGTAGCAAAAGTTCCTGTCTGGATTAGAACTGGGGACACTAAGATCATATTGTTCACATCCTAACCACTAGCTAAAAGATTAAACCTCATTTACTGGCCAGTTCATTCATTTAAAGAACATTTTCTGTTCTGTGCGTCTCTAAAACCTGCCGACCCCCCTGATGGCGCTTCACACACATTCTACCAGCTGTCAGAGCACTAAAACCCCCTCCTATCCTCCTATCTCCTGATCTCCTTTCTTTTCACCAGTGAGGGGCTCAGTTACCATGGTAACTTCAGGTCAACCCTTTACATAAAAGAAACAGGTGACCTGTCAGAAGCTGCCTGACCTCCGTCCATAATACAGTCGATACCAGCCTCACTGGTCGGACAGTTACAGATGCTGGCACTCTGTATTCAAGTGGGGAGAAGCGTTTGTAATGGAAAACTCACAAGAGCTGCTGCTTTTATAACGGAGCCCCAAAAACAACTGAGTTAAAAATGGAAAGGTCACGGGAAAAGTATTTAGAATTTTCCATTTTGAAGCGCATGTTCAGGGATTTGATGGCAACACTAAACCTTACAGATGATTTACCCACTAGTTCGCACTTAAAAAAAAAACAACTATAAATTTGAGAGCTAAGCTGCTAATGAATGAAGTCTGCTCCAACTCCTAGAAATGCAGTGAATGATATTTAAGCACAGAAACTCTTGCTCTCAGTTTGTTCACTAAAGCGATTGTGATGTGAATGAATTTAAGAGCTAAACTGACGTGCCAGATGGTTTGTTGCACAGAACCATCTGAGAAGTCGACCTTGGAAACTTTAAAAAGAGCATCACTTAAAAAAAAAAAAAAAACTTGGTAGGTGATAAACCATCCGTCTATCACAGGCTAACTTCAGCCAAGTCCTACATCTCTATGAACACAGCACAAGGCCAGAAGTAGAGGACTCACAAAATGTCTTCTATGAGGTGTAACAAAGTAAGAATGCCCCAAATTATATTTAAAAATAATAATATTCAGTGGTGTTACCAATACTAGAAAACAAAAGGTGACTCTACACACTACAGATGTTTTACTGCTTACATTTTTGATTTGTTTCCACATTTGTCTCCCATCTGCTCTGAGGAAACACAGCCTGCAGTTCAGCCCAATTCAGCCAAAATGTCTCTGAATGTTTTTAATGCGACCGTTTGTAGCAACTGAATCACAAATGACTTTATGGGGGCTCAGGTGGTAGAGCGGATTGTCCACTGATCGCAAGGTTGGCGGTTCGATCCCCGGCCCCTCCGCATGCCAAAGTGTCCTTGGGCAAGACACTGAACCTGAAGTTGCTCCCAGTGGCAGGTAGGCGCCTTGCATGGAAGTCTGTCACCATTGGTGTGTGAATGGGTGAATGCGAAACACATTGTAAAGCACCTTGAGTATCACTAAGGTAGAAAAAGGCGCTATATAAGTGCAGACCATTTGCCATTTATAGTTGCACCAAGAAGTAAAGATTATTATTTATTTATTTATTTATTTATTTATTACAGAATCTGGTTAGAGCAAGGAGCTTATTTTTTTTATAGCATTTTTTCAATAAGACATTTAGATTAAAGTTATTTTGATGATATAGCCCAATTTTAAGCTTCGATATGGATCATTTTCCAAAGAAACAGAACATCACAGATAAGCAGTTTAAAGACAGTTGAGAAGCTTATAATTCTTTCCGTTTTAAATCATAAATGTCTACACAAGAATTAAGATGAGAAAAATTAGTAGGTGCCATCAGTTTTGCTGGCTGACAATTAAGAATGCCTTTCATCTAATCGAAGTGTGAACTAATTGTAACTTCAGCTAAAAATGAATAGACAAAACTAGTTAAGGTTACTTAGAAATATACTTTGCTGCAAGAAACTGGTTTCAAAAAAGATCAACTGCATAGGAGTTTGAGATGTTGCTTTATACCAGGTAATCTTGCTGCATTGTCGGCTACCAGTACAACTGTGCAGCTAAAGGTTATTACAAACTAAGTTGTCAGTGAAATTGTGGTCAGACAAATCAGAAAATATGATTTGTAACAACTGTAATCATACTGCTAAGAGGGAATACTGGTAATTAAAAACATTATTATTCTCATCCACTCATCCGTCAGTTAATTAGCGTCTTACCTCTGTGAGAGCGTGGAGCTGCCCCTCATGGACACACACTCCTATAAACCTGGTGGAGGAAACAAACACACCATTTAAACAACAACAACAAGAAGAGAACTAAAGTTTCTAGATGAACACATTTAATTAGTCAAGGATCCATCACAGGTATATAAAAGGAAGTCATTCAACTTTTAATATGTTTAATACAGGATGATTAAGTGAAAAGTTAATCAAAACCAAGGGGAAAAAAAGAGTTAAGAAATCCAGTTGACGTTAACATCCAGCATTTCATTTACCTGAGTATGTTGGGGTGTGATAGTCGGTTCATGAGCTGGACCTCCCTGAGCATGTTGGCTCTGTTACTGGCCAAGATGTTCATCTTCAGAGCCATCACCTGGCCTGATACACGATGCTGCACCTGGATGACAAGGACGGAAAATAAAATACACCTTCAACATGGTTTGTACAGAAAGCAAGAGATGCCAAGAAAATGACATGAAAGGAAACATTTGACTTAGACTTTCTGGAGAAATTAATGCTTGTTCCAGTGAAGAAACATGACAGCTGACGGAAAGCATTATTTAAATCAGCTCACAGTTTACCAGATAAACAGGCGAGCAGAGCAGGCCTGCAGCGAGGTATTTATGATGGTCGATTTATTTCACATCATAACACGACGAAGTAATAAAGTCAAAGTACGACAGAGTGCCGAGTAATATTTGGAAACGGGCCATGAGCTGTCAGCAGGTCAGTTGATTCTTCGCGTGTCTTGGCTGCCTATCTCTGCCCAAACCTGCTGCCATGGCGAGGACTCTGTCTGGTATGGTAGCCATGGAGACGCGACATGCATCCCCACGGGCGACATGTTGGTGCATATTTGCTTGGCAAGAGGTTCGACTTCCCAAGAAATGTGTCCGAGCTGCAGACGAGGACTAAATACTCTGGCAGTGTTTACAGAGAGAAGAAGTCAGAGGTGTTGCTGAGTGTGTTCGTGGGACTGTGGTGAGGAAAGCCAAAGACTGTGAGAGCGTAATTACCAGTGTTGGATACAGGAAGAGGGAGTGTGAAGGCAAACGTGCATCAAGAAACAATTAGAAAGGACCGTTTAATTTTCTATTTTTGTGTTAAACATTGGTATACATTCGGTTTGCTTTTATGCTCATCTTTTGCCTTAAAGTGGAATCTGTTTTGACTCGTTAAATAATCATATTTGCATCTATAATCAAGATCTTGGCTTGGTGATGAAAACAAATGCGTACTTGGCCTAATGGTTATGTCGCATGACCCAAGTGCTAAGACGTAGCGGCTGTCCTGGGTTCGATTCCGACCTTGGGCGTTTACCACATGTCCTTCCCCACTCTCTCCCGTTTCCAACTTTATCCACTGTCCTATCTAATAAAACCATAAAAGGACAAAAATAAATCTTTAAAAAAAAGTTAAACTTAACTCTACATACTAGGAGCAGTGGGCTGCCGCGGTGCAGCACCCGGGGAGCAGTCAGGGGTTAAGGGCCTTGCTCAAGGGCCCACAGTGGTGGTGACTGGGACAAGCAGTCGCTCTCACGTTCCTACTTCAACCTCTTGCCGGGGGCTCGAACTGGCGACCCACCGGTTATAAGTTCGCATCACAAACCACTAGGCCACCAC
>OMNN01101216.1:3551-16358 GCA_900302755.1 Chromis chromis
AATAATTCAAAACTAGACATATAGAATATTTTTTAATATGAAATACATGGTCACAAAAATGAATAGAAGGTTATCTTAATGTAACTTTCATTCGTGCTGGAGTTCAAAATTGTTCTCCAAATATAACTAAGAAAATATTTTCTATAATTTGGGCATATTTTTGATTTTTTTGACCCCACTTTTTGATATAAACCTTAGTTTGTAGAAGACTTGTCATGTAGTACTGAATCATTGTTATGTTAATGTTGTAAGAGTGAAAATAACTGATTTTTATCTTTAATAGTTCTTGCAATATTTTCGTTCAAACATAGTGCAAAAAAGAAAGAAAATGCAGTGAATGTGGGTCTAATTATTTATAATAAATATATATTTCTTAAAGTATTTGATATATCAAGCTAAAATTTTACAATTATCTTTATAAATATCCATATTTGGGGGCAGGGGGAGTTTTGCCATTTTTACTGATAGAGACAGGGTGAAAGGGGGTATAGAGGAGAGTGACATGCAGCAAAGGGTCTTGGGCTGGACTTGAACTCATGACTGCTGCTGGCGACCTGTGCCCACATGGTAACGCCTTAACTCAGGGAGCTATAGGCGGCACGATGGTCAAATTGTTCTAAATATTTGATGATTTGAGATGAAATAACCTTTTCATCATCATTAAACAAGAAGAAACCAGGACATTTTACTAAAAACCTACAGCCTCTATCTTATCATATCAAGATCAATAAAACTTCAATTGGACTTTGTGTTGAATCTCATCTAAATCAAACAAAGCCTTTCCCCTTCAGGAAGAACATTAACTGCCGGTTCTTCCTCTTCTTTTGACACGTAAATGTGTTTTTATGCATAAGAAAAATCAAGATTCCACACCACTGGTCCAAATATGTCAATACACAATGGACTAATGTATATCCTACCATTACAAGATCCCATAATTATAGTCTAGCACAGGGGTGGGCAATCCTGGTCCTCGAGGGCCACTATCCTGCATGTTTTAGATGTTTCCCTCTTCCAACACACCTGATTCAAATGATCAACTCATCATCAAGCTCTGCACAAGCCTGATAACGATCCTGATAATTTGAATCAGGTGTGTTGGAAGAGGGAAACATCTAAAACATGCAGGATTGTGGAACCTCGAGGACCAGGATTGCCCACCCCTGGTCTAGCACTATATGTGACTATGTCGCTGCAGACGGCAAACAATTACTCTACATGCTTACTTTTCATTTTTTAAGTGACTTTAATAACAGTTATTAAAGAAAATCTGCAGCCAGAGTAGGTCCCATTACTACACCCATGTTCCACCAAACATCCCAACCACGTGGTGTTTTTTTTCCTCTGCTGCGTGTGATCAGGCCACTCTCTGCCCAACATGACTTCAATCTGACTGCGATAAATATTTTATCTCCCCTCACATGAGAAAAACACTCCCATACACCCCGTCCTTACACACACACAGATCTCCTCCACCTCAGTGCAGGTGGTGACATGTACGAGAAGTGACAAGCAGCAGACGACACATCCACACTGTGAGGGGACGCCTCCAGGCTTTGTCACCAGCAGCTACAATCCAACAACACAAATACGGACGATAACACATGAAAAAACTCAAGATCCGTCTCTATTTGACATGTGTACTTAAACCACTACATAGTGTCTTTATGTGTCGTGACACAGGCTGGTATTGAAATAACTCCAAAGGCATCAGCGTGATATTTCCTGCATGACAGAGCCTGTAATAAACTGAGCCAACATGATCAAAGTCATCTGGTTACTCGGGGATAAATTAGGTTACATACATGTTATTTTTATCTGATATTATGCATTCTAGGAAGTGATATAAGGGTCTCACCCGGAGAACATACAGAAGGCAGAGATAAGAGACACACAGGGGTCAAATGAGTTGAGCGGCAGACACGGGAAGGTTTAGAAACCAGTGCCAACGTCAGTATAGCTACAGTATGTGCCACTAGTTCTTTTGCATGCCTGAACCAAGTGTGTCTGTGGTTTCCTCTCACGACACAACAAGGGGCTGCTTAAAAGCATGCTGATAGTAACTAAGTAATGCCTGTGGGTGTGTGAATGTCCAGCGTCTGTGCTATGAGTAAGCCTCTGGTGTATTTCTGCATGCAGGGTTCGTATTCCAAACAGTGTGAAATAAAATATCCAAAGTATTTGCTTTAAAGCCTTGGAGATAAATAGACCTGCAGAGAAATTAGACACTCACAGTGACTATTGGAGGTAAAATGCTGACTGGAAGAGAGATTTTTTATCAAAATGTGTGACTAAACAGGTTTAACAAACAGTTTAAAGCATGTGGTGCGTTTGGGGAACACTCATGAGAGGTTGAGATGTTCTACTTTAAAGCATATTTTTTGGTATATATGACTTTCTCTGACAGATGAAAGTTGTAGACCTGATGGTAGGTGTGGTCCCTGAGAGGAGCAACAATGTCCAGCTGTCAGACTGCAACTTTCTCAAACTGACTAACAGGAACAGCTGGGAGCACCGTCACCTCACGATCACCTCAGATAATCTCACAGGAAAAGCGATGAAGAGAGATTTTTTGCGGAAATAACCGCGCGACACTTGCAGTTTGGGTTTTCCTGCAGTCGTGTTAACTGTGAGAGGTTGCTAATAGTTTTTGAAAGATCTGTTTCGCAATTCACAAACTTCAACCTCGCCTCATTTAAAAAAAAAAAAAAAAAAAAAGTTAACACTACATTGTCAAATCTTCCTGCAGCGCGACACAAACAGTAAAGTGAAAGCAGCGTTGATGAATGAGTTTTAGATTTACCTGCTCGAGTGTTTCCTTTCAAAGGCCGTTATTTGGACATTCAGTGCACAACTTTGGTGTCTCTCTTCCTTTCCATGTTCAGTGTAGGTCCGTCCCCTCCGCTGCTTATTATTTAGAAACGCCCTGCTGCTGCCTCTGCCCTGATCTGTTGGATATAATGTGCCCCCTCCACACTGCGGCTGCGCAGTACCCGCAAGTCAGAAAACACTGCACTGAAAGGAAGGGCTTCATTTTAGTGGTTTTTCGTTGTTGTTGTTTTCAGGGCATCTTATAAAGCAGTGCTGTTATTTAACTGTAAATTCAGATGCAATTTTGGCAATTATAAAATAAAACAACAAATATATTTTCCATGCGTTTCCTCAAGTACTGTCATTTATTTGATGTTTATTTAAGTATCTCCGTTTAGGATTTAGAGGGAAATAACGTCATTTAAAAAAAATAAATTGGGTGAAGAGAATTTTTACAAAAGCCAGTAGTATTTAAACCAGACATAAACGTTGTAAATGTAAACATAAACCATGTTTCTTGAGTCAGTCGTTTAAAGAATATTTTTTAAGAATTTTGAGCAAATTTCAAAGCGCGAACACGGACATCTAGCGTCAACAATCAGTATCGCTCCTCCTCTCAGACTTCATGTCCCAACAGGCAGTGCGCCTTTCCCGTCATGCATTGTGTCACTACCGTTCTCGCGTGTTCTCCGCTGCCGCCGTTGTTCCATTGAGAGAACCTCAACATGGCATCCGACGGACCACCGGGCACCGAGTCTCTCCCGTCTGATTTAGGGAGTGCTATCGCGTCTTTGAACACATGGAGCCATCCGGAGCTTCAGGCCAAGCTGGCGGAGCTGGGAGCTCCCACGCTGGGTAAGAAAAACAGTGGAAAAGACGCGGAGAGCTCTGAATAAGGGTTGTGTTTAGCTAGCAGTCGCTAGCTTGTTGCTAACGTTAGCTAGTAGCGTTTAAACGCAGTACTTCCGTTGCAATGAGATAAAGCTAGGCCTGCAGTATGTTTATACTCCCTTATATATATTTTTAATGGACTGACTAAGAAAATACGTTATATTTTAACCAGTGCGACGCAGTAACATTTGGTTGGTTTGGTTAAGTTCATTAGTGCAGCCCAGTTGTTTAGCTACTCTGCTAACTTTCATGGTCAGTTATTACCTTGTCAGGGTTAGCCTACTTTTCTGTTGGTGTTCAACGTGTGACTAAGATCTGTTATCGTGTCAAAATATATGCACACATATTACACTGATACAGTAATTTCAGTGTTAGCTCACGGTTGATCTTTATCATTTTCTGAATTACTTTTCCTTCCTCCAGGTCCCAGAGAGGAGCTGATTGACAGACTGAAGGGCTACATGATGCAGGTAAATACATCCTCGGCTTCAGTGCTTTCAGTGTTACCCACCGAACTGTAATTTCCAATGCTGCTTTAGAGGGCCTGAATGTTCTTCCCCGTTATCCATTTGCGTACTGCTTGGTGCACATGCACATCATAGTACCTGTCCTAATGTAATCAGTAAGCGTTTGTTTTGTATGTGCTTGTATTTTAAATAAATGTAGCTATCTATTGTTAATGACTTTTCAGTCTACACGCAAGTAGTTAGGAATAAAATAAGGTTTATCAAGTAAAGTTTCCCCCACTTGTCTGCTCCTTTGACCTGTCGGCTGCCTTTTTATTATAATCAATAAAATTTTAGTTGCCGATGTATGGATATGTACCGGACACTTCATTGATGGCAACAAGAAAACTTTGCAACAGAATGTTCAGTGATTTCACTTAAATGCATCAGATGCAAACCACCATGAAAGCACATAATGAAAACACTTTGTTCTGTTGCATGAATAAACATTAAATGTGCTCCCTTCCTGGTTCATAACAGCCAATCATATCAATGTCATATAGATCATTTACTCTACACCACTCTCCCCAATGCTGTCGTGCAGATCTCAAACACAGCACTAATCCGTGGCCACCTGGCCCTATCATCACCCCTGTCTGCACACACAGAACTCCATTGGTGGAGGCTATGGTTGGCAGGGACTTGTAGCTGCCCTTGCAAGATGGGTCACATGATCTAAAAACACCCACGACCCTGTGGCCCCCTCCACCTAAACAACACACTCACATACTTTGATAACTATGCTTAAGTGGTTACGTTCAAAATAAACATTTTTTGTCTTCTTTTTCTTTTTACTGTCACTACAAATGTTATTTGTGTAGCATTCATTTATTGTGCATGTTTTCCTCTGCAGACTGGGATTCTCCTCAGTAAACCTAATGATGACAAATCAATGGGCCCCCAGGTAAACACTCAATAAATCACAGTGAAAACACTGTCTACATGGAATCTCTGCATGCAGTTTGACCATGTTTAAACTTGCTGTCTTTAACCAACTAGTTTATCATTTCAGTGTGTATTACCAAATTTCAGGCATTTAACAACATGTTTACAACGTTTTGTGATGGTTTTTTCAGTATGTTTCATTTTGTGAGCAATCCCACCCTACAATTTTACAATTTCATTTAGCAGTCGCTTTTATCCAAAGCGACGTACATAGGTAGGGAGGCGGGGCAGTATTAAGGACCTTCCCTAAGGGTCCTCACTGGATACCTGCACCCTGACCGGGATTTGAACCACCGATCTCCCATGCCAAGGTCTGGGGTGTTAGTCACTGAGCTATCCAGCTGCCTACCCTTTGTAGAATTATGTCAATTTGTAGTTATTAAAAGTTAAAAAACAATATTAATGATCAAAGATAAGAAATTAGAAAAGTATCTGATTATATATTTATTGTTGCACAATGTTTCACTGAGCACCTTAATATCATTTGCTGACATGTAATGAATTAAGTCATAGCCGTCTAAATATGGGTTAATTTCACACCCTCACACTTGCCATTCTTCTCAGTGTGTCCTGCATTTCCTCCTCCTCAGATGCAAGGTATCCCTCCTATTCCCCCGATGCCCATGCCACCCATGCCTCCTGGTATGGGTATGCTCCAGGCTATGAGCATGATGCCCGGAGGGCCCCCTCCACCTGGCATACACATGGCCATGGAGCACCCAGGTTTGCCCCCTCCCGGCCTCTCGCAGGAAGATCAGCTGAAGATGGCTCAGCAGAGAGCAGCCATGGTGTTACAGCAGGAGGAGAGGGCCAAGCAGCAGGTGAGATGACTGAACCACAAGTTTACTGTCCATGATAAGTATTACAGGTGACAGCTGTAGTAGGAACATTTCAGTAAATTTAAGCAATGTAATGGGTACATACGAGTAATAAAATGCAGGACTCGGAACAGAAAATATATACATTTTGTTAATCATTATTTCTTTATGGTGGTCATAGGGTGATACCCGTGTCATGGATGAACAGGATCTTCTGGAGCAACAGAAAAGAGTAAGACGATGAAGATAACTGAACGATTTATAAATGTTTTAACGCTGACAGTAAAGTTTTTCATTCATCTATGTCTCTCTCCTCTCATATCAGGCTGCAGTGCTGCTGGAACAGGAGCGTCAGCAGGAAATTGCCAAGATGCAGCCCAGAGCCATGCCCCCTGTCAGCGCAGTGAGAGGTTTGCATAAGACAAAGTTTTGAAAACATTTCCTGAAATAGTTGGTTCTTAAAATGATTAGTTGCTGTGAGGGAAGCTTTCAGTCTCCCACACGAGCTTTAGGCAAACTTTTGTGTGACAGTTTAGAAGTAAATTATCACATCTTAATGTTTCAGTTTTGGATCCTCGTGGACCTCTGCCTCCTGGTGTCACAATGTTGCCGACCCAGAAACAGAGAGTTCCACCTCCTCCAGGAGAGGATAACAGAGAGGTAAGCAAACTTTTCCCCCTATGTTGGTTAATTTAGTCTTCTCTGAAACTATTGTCCAATCACACAGACTGTGTGCATTATAAAATTGTTGTACACTTTTGCAGCAGACCTCTGCACATAGATTTTGTGTATTTTTGATAACAAAACATTGCTATAGCTCTACTGTTCATTAGATCTGGTTAAATCCTCCATCTTATTTTGCTCTTCAAACCCTTTGCTCTCAATTGCATTATGTGTTCAAATGTGTTGGTTAAAGTTCAGCAGAAAGAAGGAGAGAGGTTGTTTTCCTTTTCATTGATTGAGAGCAGAGACTATCCTGTGATTTATTGTGTCCTTATTACAAGTTGTTTCGGTTCTATTCCAGGCCTGGCAGAACGAGGAGGTGGGTGTCAGCGGACCCAAGATCCCTCAGGCTCTGGAGAAGATCCTCCAGCTGAAGGAGATCAGACAGGAGCAGCTCACGGATCCTGCAGGTCAGCACAGCTACCAGCTAGTTAGCTGCTACTGAAAAATACACATTAACTTTGCCAGTTTTGTTCTGTAGTGCAAGCTTTGAAAGATAAACAATGATTACTACATGAATTAGAAGATTTTTATTAGGAGTTTGAGACATTGGAGTGTGATAATCACAACCTTTTACCTTCCTTTTCTTTCTTTCAGAAGAGGACGAAGACGATGATGAGGGAGCAGAGATGGACATGAATAATTCCTCTGCACCAGTCATGTCTGAGACGGAAGATGATGACAGTCAGATATCTAAAAAAGATGTAAGCCTACTCTTACTGCATACACTAGTCACCGCTATGACATTGCATCACAAATCTGTACTTTAAAAAATTAGCTTTTATGGTTATTACTGTTACTATGGCAATTTAAAATGTGATAATCCAGGTGCAAATGTTTTATTACAGCTATTGGAAAAATCTTTTTGAATCTATAAATTAACTTCTTTTTTTTTTTTCAGAAAAACCGCCGACGTAGGAATCGCAAGAAGAAGAGCAAGAAGAAGCGAGCGCAGGAAAAGAAGGAGCAAGCAGAGCAGCAGCAGCAGAAGAAAGAGGGTGGCGACAAGGAGAAGGACAAGGACAAGGACAAAGAGAAGGAGAAAGAGAAAGAGAAAGAAAAAGATCCAGAGGTGGAGATCGAGTACGTCACAGAAGAGCCGGAGATTTACGACCCCAACTTCATCTTCTTCAAGAGAATTTTTGAGGCATTTAAGGTGACTTCAGCTCACTGTTAACATACTGTACTACAGGTTTAAGTGTGTAATACTACTTTGTACTTGATTTTCCTCTAATGCAGTTCTTCTTTTTTCCCTCTTCTCTAGCTGACTGATGATGTGAAGAAAGAAAAGGAGAAGGAGCCTGAGAAGGCAGAAAAGCAGGAGACAGCTGTGCTGCGGAAAAAGGGATTTGAGGAGGAGAAGAAAGACAGTGACGATAGTGATGAGGTTTGAATTTGCTCCATCTGTTCGGAAAACAAAAGAGAAAAAAATAATTGTTGTTTGTTTGGTTGTTAAACATCTAAAATATTTTTCATGTACAGGATATCAGACCAGATGTACCTAAACTGTCCAAGAAGAAGCTGAGGAGGATGAACAGACTGACTGTGGCTGAACTCAAACAGGTGAATTAAGTTTCCCCATTTACCTGTCTTTAAAAAAACAGTTTCCTTTTTTTGTTACAGTCTTAACAATCCAGGGAAGTTTTCATGCCAACATGTTTTTCAAGACAAGTATTAATGATAGCCTTTGCCATTTTGTTCCAGCTGGTGGCTCGTCCAGATGTGGTGGAGATGCATGATGTGACAGCCCAGGAGCCCAAGCTGCTGGTCCACTTAAAGGCCACCAGGAACACGGTGCCGGTGCCCCGCCACTGGTGCTTCAAAAGAAAGTATCTGCAGGGAAAGAGGGGTATAGAGAAGCCTCCGTTTGAGCTGCCTGAGTTCATCAAGAGGACGGGAATCCAGGAGATGAGGGAGGCTCTGCAGGAGAAAGTGGGCGGCCTTTCAGCGATCTCTATTAATATTTTAGCTTTCTATCAGATAAACATTTCTGCGTGATTAATGAAATTGCTTCTTTTTTGTCCATTTGCAGGAAGATGCCAAAACTATGAAAACCAAAATGAGAGAGAAGGTTCGTCCCAAGATGGGAAAGATCGACATCGACTACCAGAAGCTTCACGACGCCTTCTTCAAATGGCAAATCAAACCCAAACTCACTATCCATGGAGACCTTTACTACGAGGTACGAGCTTCATGGGAATTCAGTCATTTCCTACATTTCTCCTACAGTAAAGTCTTCATACCTAATCTGGAGAAGTACTTACATTTATTACTGTGAAATGAATAATGACAGTGCTGCTACAAGCACTTTTCCTGTAACGGTCCATTTAATGACCCACTTTCTATGTGCTTTTTTTGTGCCTCTGCAGGGTAAAGAGTTTGAAACTCGCCTGAAGGAGAAAAAGCCAGGGGATCTGTCTGATGAGCTGCGTATTGCTCTGGGCATGCCAGTTGGACCTGTAAGTTCAATTAGCATTATAATAACTTGTGAGCTAAAACACATAAAACCATGACCGCTTGACTCATCTTTGAAATTTAGTGCAGTTTCTCTAGAAAACAACACAAATATGACCATATACATGCAGACTTGTACAGTGTAGTTTAACTAAGGCAGTCTACAGTACTAAAAATATATCAGCTCTGTTGTTATTGTTAGTCTTATTGTTGTTGTGTTTTTATCCCTGCTGTTGTGTCACTTAACCTATTATCTTGTTATGTCACGCTCCCTGGTATTGCTGTTAATGTGTGAATGTACAGCCTGTGAAAATAAATCTCCCGTAAGACACGACTTGTTTACAGCAACGAAAGAAGACAATCACAATGCTGAGAAAATGAGAAAAATATACCCAGGCAGCTTCTAATAGACACTTATAAATGAATGTATGCAGCTTATTTTTAGGTCAAGTGAGCCTTCAGAGAATAGACCCACTATACAGGCAGCACATCTTACTGCTCAATGAGGAAACGATATTCTTCATTCAGCTTATACCCACTTTCTCTTCTTCCCTAGAATGCCCACAAAGTGCCGCCTCCCTGGTTGATAGCCATGCAGAGGTACGGCCCACCTCCCTCCTACCCCAACCTCAAGATCCCTGGACTCAACTCCCCCATCCCAGAGGTAACAACATATCCTGCTGTATATTTAAAAAGTGATGTGTTCAACGTTTCCGTGCAGCCCTACACCTTCACAGGTTTATTGTACAAGTAAAACATTAACAAATGATCTGATCTGTGTATTTATACAGATAAATGTCTTTCAGTATGTTTAATTTTTGCTATTTTATTTGTTATTGTCTCCTTAATGTTGTTTCTCTGTTCCTCAGAATTGTACTTTTGGTTATCACGCCGGAGGCTGGGGGAAGCCTCCAGTAGATGAGATGGGCAAACCCCTTTACGGTGACGTGTTTGGGACCAACGCTGCAGACTTCCAGGTCAGGATTACACATACTTTTGCACACATAAAAAAACATAAAATGTTCTTCAGGTGTTTTGTCTATCTAAGCTACAATTAGAAGTAACTAAGCAAAATCATAAAATCAATATTATAAAAACTGAAGACAACAAAGTAATTACATGTGCATAAAATGCTACAGGTAACTGAACATTGTTTTCCCACACCCTGAAAAGTTTCTTGAACCATATTCTTGCAATGTTACATTGCAATTATATGATTTCAAGCCTTAACTTGACATTTGTATTAATTAGTAAATGTTTGCTGGTTAGTTTCTTGCTACACATTTGTCCCAAACTGGATTTTTTTAAAAATGCTACACATAATAATAATAATAGACATAAAAAGCTGTTGTTTTCAGTCACCATATATTTCAGTATTTCAGCACGCATCTTGTTCTTTGATTGGCTCATAGACAGATGTGTTTTCTGTGTCCAGGCTAAAGCAGAGGAGGAAGAGGTGGACCACACACCGTGGGGAGAGCTGGAGCCTTCGGACGAGGAATCATCAGAGGAAGAGGAGGAGGAGGAGAGCGATGAGGAGAAGCCAGACGAAACAGGATTCTTCACACCAGCAGACAGGTACTTAATATGCAAATTATGCTCTGCAAAAAGTGAATACATGAATACATCTTGAAGAGTCTTTCCAAATTAAAAGTGTTTTTTTTACATCTTCTGTTTACACAACTAACAACAAAGAGTGAGTTAATCCAAATTTGAAAAAGCCTTTGCTTTTATACAGAATATAGGCATCAAACATAAAAATAGTCTTGTTTCTGAATTCTTTCAAGGAGTATTTTAAAGGAGCTGCAAGATCAAAAGCCAATTTTCCATTATTCTCATCAATGCAGAAACACACACAGAATATACTGGCTTAATAACCATTACCATAATTTACCATGTAATTATCAGATCTACTGACCTGTGAACCTGGGTGGAAAAGACCCCATTTTGATTAGTCTTTAACTGGGCATGTTGGTTTAGTTGATGAGGTGTTTAACTTGTCTGTGATTATTTTGTAGTGCAGTGCATGACTCTATGTCCTCACTCATTTCTGTCATTTGAGCTTTTATGTACAAAAGGTTGATTGAGGCTATTCATGCCCACTGGTTTCTAATTCTTTTAAGGCTTAGTATTGATCCAATCATGAAATCACACACTGGTGGAGATTGACACGCACTGGTGAACTCATCATGTGGTGTGTCTCATTTTGCGCGTTTCAGTGGTCTGATCACCCCTGGAGGCTTCTCATCAGTACCCGCCGGCATGGAGACCCCAGAGCTGATTGAGCTGAGGAAGAAGAAGATCGAGGAGGCCATGGATGGGTGAGTGTCACTCTGTACTGCCGTTTACATCAACATTTAATGTAACATCATTGGTCACAATATCTTAAAATAAAAGCATTTCGGCAACATTTACTATAACTGCTGCCATAAATAAGATCCCTTGCTACCAAACATAGGGGAAAAAATGTCCTCACACCCACTGTAAGTCTGCATCAGTGTTAACAAATCAAATGGCACTTGTCTGATAGAAAATCAGTCTTGCATTGGCAAGTATTTGTAGCACTGATTTCTCTGCATTTGACATGGCTACACACCAACTGCAATAATTTGTAACCAACAATCACTTACAGATATTATTACTTTCCTTTAACCTTGACATTTTACATAGAAAATGAGTGATGACAAAAAAAAAGCAGTAAAACTCAATGATTTTTATTGGTTTGACATGTTTTTGTGTTCGTAGAAATGAGACACCACAGCTGTTCACTGTTCTCCCGGAAAGACGAACTGGCCCCGTAGGAGCAGCCATGATGGCCTCAACACACATTTACGAAATGTCAGGGGTAAGAGAGATATGCGGAAATGAAATAAAAATGCAGCAGTGTTCTGTCATGCTAGCTGTGCCTTAAATCTCCTTGTCCTCTCCTTTTATTTTCCTTGTTCGTTGTCTTCAGGCTATGGCGGGGCGTAAGGCGGGTGGAGGGCAGGAGTCGCAGGGTGTGGAGGTGGCTCTGGCCCCTGAGGAGTTGGAGCTGGACCCCATGGCCATGACGCAGAAATATGAGGAGCATGTCAGAGAGCAGCAGGCCCAGGTGGAGAAGGAGGACTTCAGCGACATGGTGGCTGAGCACGCCGCCAAACAGAAGGTACTGCAAAACAGAATTATAATCATTTTAACTCCCGTTTTTTTTCTCTTCCTTATTGTTGACTGATAAATAGTTTTCCAGTATATAGTAGTGCTGCCTCTAATAGTCAACCAACATTAGTCGATGAGAGGAGTCTTAGGCCCCGTCCACACGAAGACGAACCCAGGCCTAAACGCACGTTCGTCAAACTGGTGTATCATTCACACGAAGCCAGCGTTTTGGGGTCTGAAAACGATCATTTCTGAAACCAGGTCCCAGAGTGGAAAGGTGTGAAACCGCGGCTTTGGCGGCTTCATTGTTAGTCTATCCGCATCTTTTCTAAAACGCTTGCGTCATTGCTCCACCTCTCGATAAATGCGCATGCGACAAACTCAGAAAAGGACTACAACAATGGCACCGTACAGTGTTGCGTGTGTCCTGCTGAAGCTAGTCACCCTATTATCGCTATTACAGCAAAATATGCTTCTTCTGCATTATCACCGTGTTCACCAAACAAATATGGAAAGCACAA
>OMNN01101218.1:0-26678 GCA_900302755.1 Chromis chromis
CGAATTTAAGACGATATTTTTTTCATTAAAGATAATCTCAAAATGGGGGGGTCGTCTTATATTCGCGCTTTAAACTTTTGTGTCAAAACAAATCCTTGTAAAAACATTCAACGGTTCTTCCCAGCGAAACATAAACAATTAAAGCAGAGCTTAAAACGCAAGACACAGCCTAAAGAGGCCACCTGGCATTATTGTGTGGTAAGGCGCAAAGTGAGACGCACGCCCGTCACAGCTGGCCGTTCCTACTCCGCTGGTATATTCGGCTGGTAACGTATGTTCAATGCAAACAAGGTGAGTGAACTGTTTTGTATCATGAGAAACAGTTACTGTCTGAGCTTTATCATGGCGACAGCAGGCTACATACGGAAAAAAACAGCAGCTAACTGTAGCTTTATTCACCTAATGTGAAGTTTTCCCAAGCAGCGGAGGTCTTCGGCAATTTGTTTACAAACACGGGCGAAGTGAAGCGTTACGTCAGTGACGGTAGCTTCTCTGGCGACAAGGTGGAGGAAGAGTTCTGCAGGTAGCGGAGCACAGCGCACCGCAGCAGGAGCGCGTCGAAGGGGGGGCTTTTTTTTTCAGAAATAAGTTGAAAAAGGGGGGGTCGTACTATAAGCGGGGTCGTCTTATATTCGGGCTAATACGGTATTTATTATATATTTATTGTAGTATTTACTTCCTCTTCCGTCAGTCAGCTGAGTCAGCTCGCGTCTTGATTGGCTATTGTTCCAGTACACGTGACATTACACACTGTGCTGCTCGGCTCCTCCCGGAGCACCTCACACACTGCAGGATTTCTAGTCGCAAATATTAAACATGTTCATTATCTCCGATCTCTCCTTCCGTGCGGATTGGACTGGACAAAATCACTCGTAACACACCCCACCCCACAGGAAAATCAGACACGATGTCGTTTGCAAACAGCCGACAGCGGCCCGATTATCCTATAGTGTGTGCCGGCCTTTAGCTGCTACTTAGCTTAGGTCCGAGCCCCGTGTCAACTGTGTCAACAGGCTCTGGCTCTGACGCTGTGCGTCTGTCACGTGATCCATTCTTCCTCGTCAGTCTAAAACAGCAGGCTGCAGCACAGCGGCACTGTTTTAGATCGGCGAAGAAGAACTATGCCAGAGCTAACGGAGCTATCCAGTAAATAGATTACTAATTTAATAAATTACGTGGTATCGGATCGGTGCCTGGACTCCAGTACTCGCCGATGCCAGCATTTTCGGCAGTATCGGAGCAATTTCCGATACTGGTATCGGAATCAGAACAACTCTATTTACAGACAGATGTGGCAGAGACAGACCAACACACAGAGTTTTTGGACACAAATACCCTCTACAATCTTGCCTTTGATATATTACATCACGCATTTGATGAGGTTGCCTAGCAACAGGGGCTCCACCCACAGGCAGGCAAAGGCCAGGTGGAGAACTTTAAAAAGACTTCAAACATGGCTACCGTTTATCCAATCTACTTCAAATTTGACACTGCACTTTCTTGGGTTCCCTACTATACACCTACCAAGTTTGAAGTGGAATAGTTACACTGTTGTTGAGATATGTGAAAAACAGACAGACACGCAAACACAGACATTCCATCTACTCCTGCCAATGTCTGTATTTTGTACGACTTCAAACTACCAGGAAAACACCCGGCGAGTTTGAAGTGGATCGGACATATGGTTGTCAAAATACACGAAGAACAGACAGACACACATACACACATTCATTCATTCGTAAGTGAGATGTGACAGTTTTCAATTCAGACCTGAGCCAGGGTGAAAATATTACAGAAATGTAACTCAGTGAAACCAAGTAATATTATTATAATGTCTTTTTGGGGAAAAGTGACTTTGAGGGTTATTCAAACATGAAACCGATGTAAAAATGCCGCCACCTTTACATGATGATGTCCACAAGAGGATTCTAACACGTAGGATACACATTAACTGGGAAGAGTGGATGAAAGAGGCTGTGAGAAGAAGGATCAGGAAGGAATTCATCAGGGGTATTGATGAGGTTGGAGGGTTCTGAGGGATGGAAACTAGATGATATTGCCACTTTCACATCCAACTTCCAGCCAGAGCACTAGGAAGCATATAATCAATTAAACACCTACACTATAGTCACAGTAGGAGGCAGAGAGTTGAATAGAAAACCACACAGGAAGAAACAGCTCCACCCAGTCAGGCAGGAAGACAGTCATATGGCCAGTTGTATTGGGCTGCTGTGATATTATTATTGCATGTGTGTCCCTGAGGGCTGAAATGTGATGGATGTAAGTGGTGCAGGTAATAAATTGCAGAGGTCAATCCACTCTGGTGAAGAGGTCCACACTCATGGAAGGCCACCTGATAGACAATATGGGCTTCGAATATTCCCTTCAGCACACATTTCCATTCATTCCTCTGGCCTCCGTTTATCAGACAGGGGATCATTAAATTGTTCTCTCAAGAGAGCTCTGGTCCGAGGCGGTGTGTGGGGATCACAGTAAGAACTCATTTGAGGGGCGATTTACCGCAAAGGCCGAGGTAAGAGTCTGTTTTCTCCGGGCGAGTGCACAGTCTCCAGAGAGGGTGGATCGAGAGGGGAAGGTGAGACAGTAGACTCATCACGCCTCTCAAACCCATTAGCCACCCACACAAACACACGAGGGCACATGCCAGGTGGCAAGGTGCAGGTGAGGGCTGGGTGAGGTGAGCCGGGCCGATCGCATCAGCAAGCAGTATGACTAATAACACAGCAGAAGTCACTGAGGCACACCAGGCAATCACAACCATTTCTCACCTCACTTCTCCCCATCTCTCACTTCCCGCTGCTCCTTTAATCCTGACTCTGTCGACCACTCCTTCCCCGACTTCTTTCTGCCATCTCTAAGCAGTTTTTGACACTTCATTTTAAACACATACTTCAAAATGTACTTTTTAGTTAACTTTTGATGCAGTTTTTGCTCTCTTTTACCCATTTTCTTACATCTTACCAGAGGGACTGGAGCCTGACTGGTAATGTTTTTTTTTAACCACGCTGATTTTAGGGAGTGGAAAATTCTGATACCAATACATCAATTGACACGTAATAAAGAAACAACTTAATCATAAGGACTACAACTCTGATGTTAGTGATATTCGACAACTTTCTACAATCTTGTCTTTGATTATGATGTTGCCTAGCAAAATTGGCAACTCAGGCTCCACCCTTAGTTCGGCAAAGAATACTGAAGACCACAAAAAGACCCCAACTCAACACTGCAATTCCTGTGGTGACCAGCAATACATCCACCATGTTTGAAATAGATCGGATATACAGTTGTTGAAATATGTGAAGAACAGACAGACTTATAGTTACATGTATACATACCTACAAATACACCGATCAGCCACAACATTATGACCACTGACAGATGAAGTGAACAACATTGATCATATTGGTACTATGTGGTGTTCTGCTGGAAAACCTTGGATTTTAACATCCGTGTCGATGAAACTTAGACACCCAAATAAACATTGTCCCAGAACAAGCACACTCCCTCATGCAAATGGAAATCCCAAATGTCACTGGCCTACCCCCACAGGAAAATGCACCCCACCACATGGCAAAAACATCAATCAATCAGGAACATCTTGAGGAACATGACAATGGCCCAAGATGTTGATTTGACCTCCAAACTTCCTAGACCCCATTCTGATCAAGCATCAACAGGATGCAGTGGAACAAGTTGGATTGACAGAGGCCCCACTGCACAAGCCAGAGTACCCAAAGGATCCACTGCCAACGTCCTGGTGCCAGACCCCATAGGACACCCTGAGAGGTCCTCTTGTCCATGCCCAATGGTTCAGAGCATTTTTGACCACATAAGGGGGACCAACACAATATTAGGCAGGTGGTCATAATGTTATGCTTGATCGGTGTATGCTTGTTATATTAGCCTACGTGATGAATTTCACATTTTTGATTGTGATGTTAGAGAAGACAAGACTCAATTTTGAAGGACACTGTGATGGCAGAAAAAAGGCACTTTATGTTGTCCTCTGGTTAAACACGAGGAAGACAAAAGCTGACTGGTTAGACCTGTGCAGTAGTTTTTCAGGCAATCCAGAGGTACCTACCCCAGACGGCCCTGAAAACGGCCCTGAAAGAGGTTCTTGCAAATTACTGCTGTAGAAAACAGGCTATAGCTTAATCAATGCTGACTAAAAGATGACCTAACTTGCAGCTCTAGTCTAAATATTAAATCAATTTTTAACTATTTTTGATCAAATTTAAGTTGTTTTTAAGCAAATGATACCAAGCATTCACTGATGTCAGTCTAAACTCTATAGTTCAGGTGATTTGTGCTAAATGTCAGGTGGTATGTTCTTTTTCATCAGTGCATGATGATATAACCAAATTGTGTATTTTGCACCACTTGTCCTGAACCAAACAAGAAAACACTGAGATGGTGACGTCAGGCTGTTCAGGGTGTAGTGAATCCAAAGAAATCACAGTATCTGAGAACCAAGGCCAGACTACATAATATCACGTATTCTACATTCATGTGGTGTAGAGTTTTAAAAGCGTAATCTCTCTGTTCATTAACCCTGACAGTGTGGTGACTGTAAAGTGTAGAACAATAATTAATGTGACCTTCTTAGCTCTAAAAGAACTAGTGCAGTGCATTCACAACGTGCCTGTTCAAAATGAGTCGATTGCTTGGCCTTCAGCATGCTGCTTTCTCATTTTCAATGGCCTTCACACTCAACACTGGCTGTGTTGGGTTAATTAATATTAAAACTCAAATTAGCAGATGCCTTGTTAGCTCTATCCACCACAGCCTCTAGGCAGGTTTACCTCCAACTCTATCTCTACATGATTTTTTAATCAATTTGTCTAACATTTGTTTTTTCAATTAGTCAAGTCATGTAACCAATGTAATCAATTATTCTGATTGATTTTATCCCATTAATAAAAACTTACCTCATTAATATTTCAATAACAATCAAATCATAATGTCCATGTCACTGCTGTGTTATGATGTTATTAATAATAAGTGCTATGTTTCAGATACCTGGTCCAAAATAATGTTTAAATTAATAATAGTCATAGTAAAATAAATCTTTACTGAACTAACTTCTGGGGTTTTTGACTGTTGCTATGACACAACAAGCATTTTGAACATGTCAGCTGAGGCTCAAAAAAACTGAGATGAGGATATTTTTTATTTTTTATAGACCAAACAACTGAGCTGTTATTTGGAAAAATAACCATCCATTCATCCATCCATTATCTATACATATGTAGGGTCACGGGGGGCTGGAGTCTATCCCAGCCGGCTCAGGCGAAGGCAGGAGACACCCTGGACAGGTCGCCAGTCTATCACAGGGCTACACATAGAGACAGACAACCAAGCACACTCTCATTCACACCTTTAGAATCACCAATTAACCATGTTGGTTAATTAAGCATGTTTTTGGACTGTGGGAGGAAGCCGGAGTACCTGGTGAAAACCCACGCTGCACAGGGAGAACATGCAAACTCCACACAGAAAGATCCCAGGCGTCCTAACCGGGACGCGAACTGGGAATCTTGTAGCTGTGAGGCAACGGTGCTAAGCCAAAAAATAGCCAGCAGATGAATAAATATCAAAAATAACCATTAGTTAGAATTTGGTAATCTGCATTAACTGGGTACCTAGATGGGTAATTCCTCAAATTTCATAGCATCTCAGCTACCTCTACATGGCTTTAATCTACAGCATAGGTTACATGAATGTTATGCACAGCGGCTGATCTTCCTGCTCCACAACTCTTGACATACTTGCAGCACTGAACACGCTGTACGCAGACAAAATAAAAAAGCAGGTTAAATTCCCAGGCATGGATACAAGCTCAGTATCATGCAGGACACAAAACTGATTATTTCTGCTCCTCACAGTGTCACCAACCTTTTCTTCAACTCTGAAAGCTGGTTCTTTACAGAAAATATGCTGTATAATCTAAAAGCAACAGCTGTGCAAATGGCAGCTCATTTTAAATTGTAGAAAAGGGAGACAAGGAGCTGGGGATGGAAATGTTTTCGCTTTGTGAATGAATGCCGGCAAACATCTGTGTATTTATGGCTGCGCTGCTATGTGCCTAGCGTGTTAGCAAGAGATACAGTGTCTATTATTGCGACTGCTATTTTGATAGCACAGTCCAAGCAGGCAAGCGACCGATTATTCAACTGACAAATGAATATCTGGCTGAAATGCTCTTTTCCCTTTTAGCAGGGAAAGCCAAGCGCAGAATATAGACTGGAGTGTGAAATCCCAGAATTGAAATTTAATAGGAAAAATTCAACTTGTTTGGACAGCCAAAGAGCATTGGAAATTGTGTGTTTACCCACTGTGTAAAAGTTTAATAGCAGTGGTAGATTTGTGCAGAATAACAAAAGTAAAAAGCATGTGTGCCGTAAGAAAACACACTGAACCAGAAGAGGAAGAGAGGTGGAGCGCAGGACACATCTAGCCACACATACCACATACCTCCTGCACATGCATGGACGGATACCTACAGAATATGCACATGCAAGAGTTGGTTATATGTATGAGAAAAGACAGAGGTAGAGTCAGGCAGAGTGAGAGGTGGCATTCGGAGGATTGATAGGAGTGTACTGCCTGAGAGACGTGCTTATCCTGCCTGGTAAAACAGCGCAGGCCGGTCATCCAGAAAATAGAAAGTGAAAGGTGTTTTAGAGTGAGACACTGGATAAAAGGTGATCCTCTCTGCTTCTCAATCCCCCACCGGTCGCCCAAGCCCAAATAAAAGCTGTCTGAGTGCTGAGGCAGAAGCAGGGGCTGCTGGAAGAAAAAGGAAAAATGAGACCCAGTGCTAAAGTGTGAGCATTTTTGACGTCAACTGTATGAGAAAGGAAGAAAAAAAAAGAGAGTGATGCTTTTCACCTATTGTGCATTGAGACTAAAATCATGCTTCAGGGCTGGAATGGCAAGTTGACAGTTAGCTCAGCTTTTATTTCAGTTTTTCAGGGGGGTTTTCTACTTCAAAAAAGCATTTTTATTTACAAGAATGTGGAAAATCTACCAGATCAGAAGAAGCCTAAAGGAGATGGTATAAACTAAAGACCCTAAAGGAGATTACAATGACTCCTATAGAGGTTTCGAGGCAACATAAGTTAATGCAAACCAAATTTATGCATATATTTCTGTGGAAATTATTTTTAGATGCTAATGTTGATCAGAAGTCCTGAAGTACATTCAGTCGCCAGTTGAATCCTCTGAACCCTGAGCATTTTCTTTTTGTTTTTGCTCCTTTCACCGATTTACTCCAAAAAGTGGAATTTCTTCGATAATTTATTTTACAAAAATCGAAAAAACCTCGAATCAACCACTACAACATTTTTCCATGTGGCAAAAAATGGTGACTCTACGTACTATAGATATCTATCAACTTACATTTTTATTGATCTGTTTCTATTTTGGGCTGTACGGTGGCTCCCCGGTTTGTGTCCTGGTTAGGACACCTGGGATCTTTCTGTGTGGAGTTTGCATGCTTCCTCTCACAGTCCAAAAACATGCTGAGGTTAATTGATGATTCTAAATTGTCTGTAGGTGTGAATGTAATAGGCTGGTGACCTGTCCAGGGTGTCCCCTGCCTTCACCCGAGTCGGCTGGGATAGGCTCCAGCCCCACCGCGACCCTACAGAGGATTAAGCGGTGTATAGATAATGGATGGATGGATGGATGTTTCTATCTTTGTCTTCTTTCTGCTCCGTGCGAACACAGCCTGCAGTTCAGTAGAGAAGTCCCTTGAATTTTTTTCATGTGACTGTTGGTAGAAAGCTGAATCAGTAATGATTTAATGATTGCACCAAGGAACACGGAATTATTATTATTATTGTATCTTATTTATTTGCCTAATATGGCTCAAGCTAAACATTTTTACTTTGTGAATTTTTTAATGAGACATGTAGATTTCCCGACAAATCAGCTCGTCACAGATGAGTTGAAACTCCGACTCTTTCTGTTTCCACAGTGTCTGGCTCTAAATCATATAATTTTGGCCATTTTTTTAAAGACAACACGCCTTTCAAACCTGTCGGGGAGTTTTGAGGTTCTGAGGGTTCATATAAAAAAAAGCTTCACAGAGCTCAGCCTGTCACCTCCGACAGCTAACAGATGTCTGCTCTGTTTTTCATCTTGTCCTCTCTGTTTTTTGTCCTTCATCACCTTCGCCGTGTCCTTGCAGCAGGTGGTTTACATGGTAAAGATGCCTTTTCTGCTCATATAGAACCCTTTATTTGAGATATACTGCATATTTCCAGAGAGACTGAAGATTTAAAGCTAAAAAAGGGCAATCAACACATGTTTTTTCTGTCAGAACTGGCTCACACAAAACACACTGAAAAATAATACAAGGTCCTGGATGGATAATCATAACACTATCAATTCTGCTTCCCAGTTAACAATTACCTTTTCTGTTCGTCAGAATCAAAAACCCATTTGCGCGCTCCAACAGATCCAGCCTGGGGACAAAGAAGATTGGACGCCAACAATGGGCAGAGAAACAAATGATGTAAGCTGTGGATTATGATTTAAATAATTGCGCCCCTCGTGACCTCAGCTGGTGTTTCTCATTACATACTCATTGATCTGCATCTCTCAGAAACAATAAATAAACATCAAAGTCTGACTCTCAGGACAGTCGTCTCTTTGGCTCTCCTCTGAAACGTCTCTAGCTCTTCCTGCTGTGCTCTCCATTATGCCGGCTTCAAAGTAAATCAGTGAAGCAAAGTGACTTCCCAATTCAAGTCATTTCGAAAGCAACACGTTCAATTTTATGATTAAATAAGCCGGAAATATTGAGGAAGTCCCTATCCTCCCTTCGGGGATTTTCCAGAAATGAGATTTTTCACAGAGCAAAGGTTTCCTATAAAGGAATGAAAAGGCTGCTGTTTGTCATCTCTCATTAGGACAGACACGTCCCGTCTTCTCCTGGAGTGACATACTGTCATGTTCAGCAAAACTGTGATCAGTGTTGTTGTGTTATACATGTAAATACTGTCACACTGCAGAAGTGGAGAGGACGTTTCTTCAAAGCGGAGCAGCAATGCCTACATCTAATGAATTATTTAAAGCAACCAAGCAAACATGACGAGTGCTGCACTCAAATATAGGTACACCGAATGCAGGCACATGCACGCTCAGCGCTCAGAAACATCTGAGTGCAACCCGTCCAAAATGAGCAGGTGCATTATACATGTATGTAAATTTGATTTGTGCAGCAGAAGACACGTATGTGTCCCCTGTGAACTCTTCCTCCATCTCCAAGTGCAGCTGGCAACATACAGTTCCAGACATGAGCAGGGGGTTTAATTGTCCCAGCAATGGCTCATTTGACAACATAATTGTGGTGTTTCCATGAGATTCTCAAGTTAAATAAAGAGATCCCCCCATGGTGTGAGGCAAACACTGGTGGAGGAAGGTGATCCTCTTCTCCCCTCAGTCCTCTTCCCATCATCTCACTCCTCAAAATGGTAATTGTGCATCTGGTGAGGACTGCTTTGAATTTTCAGCCTTAAAACCCCCACATCAAAATCACATTAAAAACAACATTCATGTGCTATTGTATATGTGTATTCATTCTCAGCTGATGAAGCTTCCTCAAAATGCCATATGATCCAGACAATTCCAGTCAAATGCCGTGAGTATCCCATGTATGATCAGGTTTTTTGAAGTGTCCCATTTTTTTGTGTTTGCAAATGTAAATATCATATCCCCAGAAACCAAGAAAAAATGGGGGATTTTTGTTTTTTAGTATGTATATGCGCGTCTACATGCAGCAGGCACAAAGTTGATGGATGGATAAGTCATCAGCAATTGTTTTTAATCAAGGGAAATAGAATTATTCTTTCATTTCAGCTGTAATGGCCATGTTTCATGCTGTCCAGGGATACAAAAAGAGGAAAAGGCAGAAGCAGCTGGTCAGTCATGTGAGTTAAATGTTGGCTACAGCAGGACTTATGTGGAAAAGTGTGTTTCCCTCTTCATTTATGAGCATTAACTGTCAAAAACTACCTCAAGCATGTAAAGGCAAATTTGGGGACGTTTCTTTTACCATCAACTTCAAACTGTGCACATAAATACATACGAAGAGAGAGAAAGGCAGCAGCATGTTGTGGGATTGTGAAGCTCAAGCTGCACTACTGGCTTTTTAAGGAAGCTGCTGTTGCACTGCTCATATTCAGCTCGACTGCTTCACATACTCCCACAGGGAGGGGATTTCCTATCAGCTTTCAAAGGCACTACATATGCTGGCACTACTGATGGGGGGGTGTCACCACAAGTTAGAATAAATTCTTATAAGGGCAAGCCCAATGACAGGCAGTATTGATCCGTATTGATGAAATAGCTAATTAGATCATATCCATCATCATCATGACTTCATCTCATATTTGATTCATGGCTAATATTGACCACAAGGACAGACCCAACCAAACAACTATTCATTCTTTCAGCATGATTGGCTTCACAACAGACTGTAGTGTGTCCCTTGATCCTCTGCTCTCTTCTCTCCTCTACAAGCCTCCCATCGTTCGCTTGGGACAGAGATCTTTACTCATTATCATAATCCCCTGGTCGTGTCTCCTGAATTCAATGCTATTTAAAGCGAGCATGCATCATTATAATAGGACATACCCTCAAACCAAACGCAAAATGATCCCAAAAAGAAGCACGTTCACAGCTCAACAATGTTTTCTTTTTAAAATCCAATCAACAGTAATAGCCATGTATGAACTGAGCAGTCTGGTTCAGAGGAGTGCTGAAGGCGTTTATTAATCAAGGAGTTTTTCAGGATGAAAGATTCGGGCAGCAGAGTTATTTTCTCTGAGTTATGAGGGGAAAGGCTGAGGAATGACTCTCCATATACTGTGATACTTAGTAATGATTTAAGCTAATCTGGCATCACAGCCTGACTGTGAACTGGCCGAGAAGGAGCCAGCAGAGTGTCAGAGTCATTCAGAAGCCGTCAGCTGAGCTACTCAAGAACCTCTGCTGTTAGCTGCGGCTTCTATGGGGTCTCACTTGTCATGCCATGCTGACATCAGCAGGGTTTAACTTTACTCCATAAATTTAGGCCACAAACGTTAGTCTGAACTTTCATAAAAGTCAAACGGGTAAGCCAAATATATCACAGGTAGAGTTTCAAGGCGAGACATGATTTAAGCGTAGTGCTAAATGCAATTTAAAGCATCACCAAGTTTTGTTATATTGGTAATGAATCAAATGACTACATGTTATGACATAATGCTCCTTAAATTATGGACTCAGAGACACGTAGCATCAGCTCAGCTGCTCTACTGGGTCTCTTGTAGGGCTGGGCATTATAGCAGAAAAAAGGCACCAGGATAAAATATTTCAATTCAGTCAATACTGAAAATTACTGATCATTCTTGATTACCTATTATTAATAAAGACCATGAGAAAAAAGGTTTGATTAAAATTTGGCCATTTTAACCTATTAATCAAGGTAGATAGCTAATAAATTGAATGTAGAGGATGCATAAAAATATATTTACACACATAAATAAGGATAAAAGAATGATCTTTCCTTGATTCACAATTAAAAAAAAGTAAGCAAGTAAAACTCAGAGGCACATAGAAGGTAACTATGGTGAAGCTGCTGCACTGTGCTGAGGTTAAAGTTCCTGGTGTAAGGTGGTATCATGGCATTGCATATAAATAGCATGCCAATTCAGGAGCTGTTTTACGTGTCATCTCTACATGTGTTAGGCTTTTCACATCATTTTACAGAGTTAAAATGACACACAAAGTGGCGACAGTTAGGGTAAAGTTCAGGGAGAGGACTGGAGTCAATGTTCACAACTAAAGGCCGTGTAATGAAACATCAAAAATGCATTCTGGTAATACAGCAAGTCATTTGGTTATAAAAGGCTTTTAATGACACCAGGCTATCCTGGACCGAGTATATTTGGACAGAGACCCCACATCGGTCTCTCCAACCACCTGTCATCAAGCCCAACCATTGCAGCAGGCTGTCGGGCGTGCCATGTTCAGGTGGAGGTGGTGCAGGACACAGGGTCAGCGGTGTCTTTTAGGCCGTAAAGCCCATCTTCCAAGAGCAACCACTGTTTCCACAGAAACCATGTAAGGCAAGAGTGCTCCATTATGGGGGGATAAGCTTGGGGTGTGATCATGCTCCAAACTTTGAGTTGTGATTACGTGCTGTCATGGCGGCTTGCATCTGATGCATTTAAGTGAAAGTATCTAACATTCTATTGAAATTGTTCTATTGCTGCTATGTATCATTATCATGTCATCGCCCAGTCCAGTCCAGTCCTGTTAGCTTATTGTTTGTTTCTTACATTTACTCCTTTAATCATCTAGTGTCTGCAAAAAACGCTGACCAATAGAGTTATCAAGAATTAAGTCAGACTTTTGCAGCAAAACATGTTTTTATAGAAGGGTTTTGGGTGTCCAGAAACAAGACTCAGTACGAATGCTAATATGCTGCTCAAAATGTCAAATGTCAGATAACTGTCTGCTAACATGTTAGCCAATAACAACTTTATCCAAGAACTTAATCCTCTTTTCTTCTATATGCCTCCTTCCTCAGGCAGAAAGTTACACTCAAAATCCTAATGTTGCTGTAATAAACGTGTTACTCATGTTACTTTCTGATCACGAGAAAGTGACTTAGAGCCACTGCAGGATCTTCTTTGGCCAAATTGAATTGCTTCTTCTGTGTCCACATCTGCATAAAGATAAATGATATTTCAGATTCTCCCTGCCGTGTGCTTCCTGTGCACTTTAAGCTACCATTTCCCAGCATGCACCGTGCAGCGCAATGCTCGCTTTCTCATCTAAAATTAATAGAGATTGAACTGGTCACTTGCCAGATTGTGTTGGTGTGGTTTCACACTAAAAGGGGCAGTCATGGTTGCATGCCAGGGCTCTGACTGTGATTCATTGTGAAGACAGTGTAATTTGTGACACCTCAACTACAATCCCCAGTGCAGGGACATGTATCATACTTTGAGTACTTTAAATAGCTATGAGGGTAAGGTAATGGCCCGAGGCAGTTCTACCTGTGCAAAACTACCTATGAATTGCAAGCAGAGCCACAAGGACATTCAATGCATTTAGGGGTGAAAAAAAGGCAGCCAGCGAGTTATATCCATCTTCTGGCAGAACATATCTATCTCCCATAACTTAAACATCATCAGGTGAAATATTGATGTGTCCTCATCTTACATTTCCTGCACACAGACACACATCAGCAAAGACCTGGTATGAACAAAACTGAGCCTTTTAATATGTGATGTGCATGGATGTACTTTAAACAGAATACAAACTAAGAAAGACTGTGTAGATGAAGGACTCTAAAGAAAAGTTGTGAAGCATGTTTAAAGCGCAGTTTCATCTAGATGTTCCTTCTGTGTCTGTTTCCTGATCATAATGATTCACATGGAGGAGGGAGTTTCATTCTTCCCACTGTCGCCAAGAGTCTGCTCAAAAGGAATCACTGGCCATAATATAATATTGTAAGGTCTTGACCTGACTGTGCAGTGGCCAGAGATGACTTACATTGTGAATTATATAAATACAACTGAATTGATTATGTCCATATGTCACTTGTTATGCATGCGTGGCTGAGGCCATGCAAAGAGCTAATCAGTAAGCCGAACGAATGGACAGAATAGAGAAATGGCTTATTTTCAAGTAGCCTCTGGACTACAGAACAGATTTACAGACAGTTCCTTCCATGGATTATTCATGACATGAAAGCAACAGATCCATTTTCAGCTGGAAACACCAATGCAATCCACAACACCTATATTCATATATTTGAGGTAAAAAAAGAAATGCCTCTAAGATGATGTTGGTTGGAAAATTCTACCGTTATAATGGGCTCTTGACTTTAAAAAAAACAATATTGGTATAATCTGATATTAGCTTACTGTTGATACCAGTGTACATCTCTAATCTGTCAGCTATATATATCAATATGATGCTTAAAAATCTAGAAGTAATATAGTCTGATTCACCAAATGTAGACTGTGGATATAAGACTGTGGTTTCCGCCAAGCATTTTACACACACTGATGCTATAGTGTGAGTGTACACGGTTGTCTCTTTGTGTGCTAACACTGTGATGGACTGGTGACCTGTGCAGGGGTGTATCCCGCCTCTTACTGTCAGCTGGGATACACTGGATAAAGTAGGTATAGTTGATGGATGGAACAACAGCAGCAACCTCCAAGCAGCAACCCACATATTCAAAATGGCAAGTTATGACAAAGATTTGAATCATGCAATAAGGCTAGGTTCTTTTGGTGAACTAGCTATTTTATTGATAGCTTACATCCCTGTGTTCACACCTGTTTCACATGTTATCTGCCCATTAATTATTACTCGCTGGTTTGCATTCGGTGTTTACTTGCATGTTCAGTCGATGTTAAATAAGTTTTAGAACCATAACTAGGGGTGAGGTCTAGAAAAGGATCTTGGTTTAGGTTAAATTACACCCTATCATCATGTTTACTACATGCTACAAACCGCCATTTTTGTGTATTACCGGGGCAACGACTCAGCCAAAGATTTTACATGCACTTATTGACACAAGCACAAGAGGTTGCTGATATTAATGGGTTTACTGTCTGTTTATCAGTGATCACAATAGATAATAACACACCTACTGGTCCCTACTGGTCCCTACTGGTCCCTACTGGGTTATATGTATCACAATGATGTGCAATGATAACACCTATTTAATGGGCTGATAACGTCTGAATTGGGTGGACCTCAAACAAACAATTTCTCTCAACACAGAGACACCATCGCTGCATCCTGGGCTAAGCACCACACAGGACGACTGTGATTGGTTTGAAAAAATACAAATTGGTACAAATGAGGTGCACATCAAACCATTCTTCAGTGCTGACACAGCAATGTGAAGATAGGTCTGGGTATGCAAGACTAGGGCTGTAATAATATTTGACAGTTTATAAAGATTTAATAAGCTGGTTTATTGTAACTGAACGGTGTTAGTTTATTTTGATACTACCAAGCAAAATCAACAATTTTATCCTTATCGCATGATTAGACATATAGGATGTCATATGAGTTCTTGGGTTCCCCAGTTTGGCATAGTAATACTAAAGTTTTTAATGGTTTGAAATACAGTGATGGCTTAAGCTGCTACTCTGCTGACCTCATTAACTAAAATGCCAAAATGTCATCAATTTTTTTATCGCTTACAGCAGTGTTGACATCCATATGGACACGGTTTATTACTGGATTTATCTATTGCACTGGAATTATTTGAGGCATAGCACTCCAACAGTCTATTTGTTGATTGTTGTTTCTGTGCTGATTCTATGCAGACAGCAGACTTGGTTCAGTTTTATGTTAGTTTTGTGTTTATTTGTTGAGGTTTACTTGTTTTCCCAGGATGATTTTTTTCCCTTTGAGTTGCTGTGCTTGACTTAATCTGCCGTAGCTTTGATTTGATTAGGTCCTGTGTAACAGTAAATCAAGTGGTTGTTGAGCTGGGATAAGTTGCCTTCTCTGCCAAGTTTCCTCCACATTGAAAAGACTGCAAGCAATCTGCAATCTATCAAAGTGTGCGGTGTAAGGCTGAGCACGCAGTCATGTCACATACACTAAATGCTCCACGTGCACGCACAAATCTGGGACCTGGCCGGCCGCCAAGCACAACTCTTAGCTTGTGTGTGTGTGTGACGGTGTAGAGGTTAAAAAATCTTGACGTGGAGGGAGCCATCTATAAGGGAACTCCTAATCGTCAACACAAAAGGCTTCTTTCTTGGTCTGCTGCCATCACATTTCACTTTGTGTATAATGTAATCTGTTTAATATCCCGGGCAGTCCTTTCGACCCCAGGAATGCTTAGACAGACGTTTTCACCATAATTGCCTCATAGATCAGGGTGGACTGCATGGGGCCACAGTATCCAGGTGCTGTACATCAGCTGATCACAGCTTCAGATAAGAGCTACCCTGCCTCTCAAGGTGAGTGCATGTATCAGTGGGTGGGGTGGGTGTGTGTGTGTGTGTGTGTGTGTGTGTGTGCGCGCGTGTTAAGCTGTAAGTGTGTCCACTTAAACTCAACAGGGACGGTCTTATCCATATGAAACAGCTATAGCTGCTCTTCGATTTCAGACACTCTTAGGTCCTCCACTGCCACTTGGTTTGATAAAAACTTAACTCTATATATGTGTCCCTCATATTACGGGCTCATTCTATGCCTCGCTCAGCCTCTTCATGGCAATCAGGACTGGTCAGGTTAGAACTCTTTAACCTATGAAGATGTCCTGTCTGTATAAATGTCACATTTAAATGGATTACCTATGGGCAGTTTAGACTTTATTCTTTGGTCTATAGGCTTCAATTTTCTTCATTATTTCTGCCCATAAACGGTTAGAAAACCATTAAATGTGATGAGCCCAATGTGATGTCTTCAAATTCCTCATTTTGCCCAATTTATAGTCTAAAAACTCAAACATGAGAAGAAGCTACAATTATCAGATTGTTTTGTTTTTTTTGCTTAGGTCTTTCTGAACCAAATGTGACTTAAAAGAAAATTACCTTTGTTCCTCAGTTTGGGTCTTTTAAAAAAAAACATTTTTCATTACTCCTTCCACTGGAGCTGAAACAATTAGCTCATTAATCGATTTAAATGGTTGACAAGAATAAAATCTGTAATCATTCTGATAATTAATAATTCAGCCAAAAAGCCCAAACATTGGTTCCTCAAGTGTGAAATATATCCTGGTTTACTCAGTCTTGTAAGACAGAATAACGTAATGTTGTGAGATTGTGTAGCAGGCAACTTTACATTTTGCATGTCATGTCTACACACTAATTTATGTGTCATTTTAAGGCCTTAAAATAGCACACACAATGGCTAGGGTTAGGGTAAGGGTCAAATGGAGGGGGTCATGAACAGAGCCGGCCCTACCCAATGTGGCGCCCTATAGTCGAGATTTTATGTGGCGCCCCCCTCCATCAGCGATTTACATACGCTTCCCGATTTTATGGCGCCCCCTGGAGGCCACGGCACCCTTAGCATTTGCCTATATTGCCTAATGGGCCAGCCGGCTCTGGTCATGGATCACCAAATGCAAAAAAAATGCGTTCTGGTAACATGTGACTTGGCATGTTATAAACCCTCTTTTTCATAATACAAGTAATAAACTGAATATCTTTGGGGTTTTGGACTGTTAATGGACAAAACAAGCATTTTTAGCTTGAGCACCTTCAGTACATCAAAGACAATACACTGGATATTAACATCAACTCACAGTATATGATAACTCCCACGCCCCAAAGCAGCCTCCTAATTAACACATTAGGTCGACTCAACACCTTTCTAATTTTCAGCAAAAACTGAACATGGTCTATTAAAGGAATGTTTCCTTTTTACAGTTTACATTAAGACCAAATTTTTAACAAACATGACAAAGCTGTGAACACACTGGTTTTACAGCCAAGAGACTACTGCAGGGCACAACACATAACACCTCTGCTCAGAGCTGACTGGGCTTTTACAGCCCTGTTTTACATTTAAATGTTTATTAAAAATCCCAGGATAGTGCACTATGGAGCCAGAGCCAAAATGGAACAGGTGGGCTGTTACCCTCAAAGCCCAATTCATTAAAGGTGCTAATCCACAGGATCTTTATTTCCACTTCTACCCCTTAAATTTGGCTATTTTTCGAATGTTCTACCAGAAAAACATCCCCAACGGTAGCACCAGCAAAACTGCAAAGCTGGGCTCTATGGATTAAAGACACTTGGGAGAACTTTAAAACACAATTAGTCTCCTAATCCAGGCCTGAATGAGATCTGATGTTTTACTTCCAACTGAACAAATCTGTAAATTGGAACATAAATCGCAGCCTTAAAACAATAAGTCAGTAAACACTAGTGTTATTGAACGTGTTCTGAATATTTTCAACTGCATTTCTAACAAAATGAATGCAGCAGAAATAAAGGAACAATGCTGCATCCATTGTAACCATAGTAGGTGGCCTTTAAAGCAGCCACATGGAAGATACAGCCTGGCCCCATTACAAGAAGCTCCAGTGTGGAAGGGGTTCATCTCAGTCTACATCCACACAAATACATTTTCTCCATCCAAACTAACACACATGAAAACATATGTCACATGACCACCCACATAAACTGGGCATGCTGGGGTATTGAGGAAGCAGGGGGTGTTTTTTGTTGTTGTAAAATCACATGGTAGAGACATAGCAAATCAGGGAAGGACAATAACGCTCAGTCAGGAAGCAGAGGGTGTTTTTGTTGTTGTTGTAAAATCACATGGTAGAGACAAAGCAAATCAGGGAAGGACAATAACGCCCAGTCAGGAAGCAGAGGGTGTTGTTTTTAGTTGGTAGAGGCTTGACAAATCAGGGAAGGACATGTGGTTAACGCCCAGTCAGGATGCGAATGTGGCTGTCTGCATTATTGCTTCCCATTGTTTCTCTATCTACACAGCAACAACTGTATCTGTGTGTGGACAAAAAACCCAAAACACATAGAAAAAGCTGCATTTTAAAATATATGTGTGTGACAAGGCCTTAGTTTTTCTCCCTGTAACACTTATTTGTTTGTTCAAAGCAACAACAAATCAACAATTAAAGCTGCAAGCAGCGCCACGTCCCGACATGCGTTGGGGGTGCGAGGGCCTGTTCAACGCTGCTTGCAGCTTTAATTTTGGATGTTATTTAACTTTCGTCCACTTAAAGAAGATAAAACTGTGATAATTCTATTTAGCCTGCGTAGCCTGACAGTCAACATTCAGGTTAACTTGGTTTCATGCCAACCGATACCAATGCTCTGCTCATTCTTACCTGACAAACAAGTTTAAGGCTTTACTGAAAAATCTGAGGCACTCGGAAGGTAAAATATAAAAAGCCTTTAATTAGTCATGGGCTAACAATTCATAAAAAAACATGCCTACATGTTTCAGCCATCTTGGCCTTCATCAGGGCAGATACAAAATGGATGCCAAATGCCAAGCTACTCCCTTTAAAGGTTTTAGCCAGTCACATGATCATTGGCTGTCAGAAAAGGGAGTTTACACATTTAATAAAGAAAGTTAAACATCAAAAAATCAAAGAACATATATAACACAAAGGCAGATGAGAATTACAGTATTTTTAGAGTAATTCAATATACCAGTACAATACTGAGACAAGAAAAGATGGTATATGTTTGGTCTTTTGTGCAGTTGTTGTACAATTTTAGATTTTACTGAAGTCATGTGCACAAATATAAACTGAGGATTTAACTTATTACCCTGGAATAATAAAGGCTTCTTCCTGGCAAACACCAGGCGCAGATTTGATGTAAATTTGTGGTCAAGAGGAAGTTTGCTAATCATCAACAATGCTGTTTGGTTCAAATACAGTCAGGGGATACAATGCCAAAACATGGGCCAGAAATTTTTTTCTTTTGTCAGTAACAGATATGGGATGTAAAAAAAGAAAAGAACACAGAAAAATATAATACATTTTTATACAATTTACATGATATGCAGCCCTTGATTTCTGTGCTTATGTACTTAGTTCATGCGTGCACACTAATTGTTATTTTAGTTTTTCATTTTCAACCAGGTTTTGGCAAACTTATTATGGGATGTAATGTGTGTCATAATAACTGAAGCTAAATGAAAATTCATGGATATAAATTAAGGGCAAAAAGCAGAACATCCAATTAAATTACACAGGAGTTCAGCATTTAATTACGAAAATTCCACCTTCAACCTCTTTCACCTTTTAAACCACTTCTCTTCAGAATTTTACTGATGAATTTTTGACTTCTGACACAAAAATCCTATGTGGGCAGGTATTACAGCATTGATTATATATATGGCATTATATAAACATTTCTAAATGAATTATCTTTTTCAGAATTATGATCTATAAAACGTTTTCATATCAGCACTTATTAGATAACATATATGCTGAATCACATATATCTGTGATAAGTCAATGTTTGCTCATAAAATTTTTATATAGGTCAGACTTTGGAGTGAAGCACTGCCTTGATGTGGTCAGATATATATAGACAGTATATATATAGACTTTAAAGGTTCTAATATCAGTAGCTAACTCGCTATCGTAAAAACAGTTAGTCTTGCATTATTGCATTGCATTATTATAATAAATTATTTTAAAAAACAAATTGAGCCACTGAATGGATTTAAATAATGTCACACAATGATGTTCAGTTTGTTGTATGCTTTGGCCCACTGCTGGCAACATTTATTTGAGTTGGTAGGAGAAAATCATTTACCACTTGTTGCACCTCTGATTCTGACTAATCTGTTTGTCCAAATGTAACTGGCCAGTGGAGACACAACGCTGTAACACTGGCCTAGTACAGCTTTGTGCCAAAAACTGAAACATTATGCAGTAGTCTAATATAAGGTATTTGGTGGCCTACTCACTTGTCTCTGGTAGTGAAATCCAGTCAGTAAGAGGCACCCCACCACATGGCAAAAACATCAAACAATCAGGAACATCTTGAGGAACATGATGATGGCCCAAGATGTTGATTTGACCTCCAAACTTCCTAGACCCCATTCTGATCAAGCATTAACATGCAGTGGAACAAGTTTGATTGACAGAGGCCCCACTGCACAAGCCAGAGTACCCAAAGGATCCACTGCCAATGTCCTGGTGCCAGACCCCATAGGACACCCTGAGAGGTCCTCTTGTCCATGTCCAATGGATCAGAGCATTTTGGACCACATAACGGGGACCAAGATAATATTAGGCAGGTGGTCATAATGTTATGCCTGATCTGTGTATATTTACCCTCTTTAAACATGGAGTAGAATTACACCAAGAAAATGTTGTGTTGGTAGAGTGAAATGACTGAGCTGGATAGAAATATTCAAATAAAGGACCACTACATCTGGAAAACAAAATGTAACAGTGCAAGCCACACTACTGATTAGCAAGTTATTTACCTCCAAAACATATTGTAAAGTACTTTACCCCATCCCATGGCTTCCAAAACACTTTTTACCTATACTTTTTTTTTTAGCAACCCCTACGTTAGCACTGTAAGCTTCTCTTCTCTCCTGTCTATTTCTTTGACCCCTGTCCTCCTTTCAAACAGAACAAGAAGTTCAAACTCAAACTTTGGGGATACTATGCCTCATAGTCTGACTATCTATCACTGTCACGCACAGAGTTATTGCAAATGATTTTCTGTCAAATGACCTCAGTGTGGCAAAAGGTTAGATCATGCAGAACTCATTTGTAAGAGGATGCTGCATTTTAGCATAAACCAAAGACAAATGATTAATTTGTGTGTATTTGCTTGTGACCCCATGCGATCTTACAACCTCATCTTGACTTCAATGCTGTCATTCATAGCTCATCCCTATAACAAAACTTGGATTCAAAATAAAAATGTTTCATTAGACTATCGATACGTTCACTTTGACAAGTATTTGTTTTACAAATGCATATATCAGGGAAAAATGTTTTACAATGAACAGCAAGGCCATATTTTCTTGTGTCAATTATTGATATTGAATGTGACAGTGAGTGTATGAAAAGATAATCTTTCATTACTCCAGGCAATTTGTCTGTACACTTGCGTACTTGGTACATTTGGGTTATTTAAACTTAAACATATACAGTGCTTATACAAAGTTTGCACCCCCCCTTGGAAGTTATCTCCTCTTATTGGTTTTCAAAACTGAATCATGGTCAAATTAATTTGGATTTTTTGACAAGAATTTACAAAAAAAGGCTCTTTCATGTCAAAGTAAAAACAGATTTCCACACAATAATGTCAATTACTTAAAAATATAAAACATAAAATAAGTATTTGCCTAAGTATTCATTCCCAGTCAAGTCAGTATTTAGAAAATGCACCTTTGGCTTCAATAGGTGTCTTGGTGGCCTACTCACTTGTCCCTTTCTTACACGGTGACTTAGTTTGTAAGAACGGCCTGCTCTAGGCAGATTTATGCATGTTCCATAATCCCCCTGTTTCTTAATGATGGATTTAACTGTACTCCAAAGGCTATTCAGTGATGCGGAAATTTTAAATCTGTGAAAAGGTTATTGAAAAGTATAAGTCAGGGAATGGATATAAGAATATTTGTGGCAAAGAGAAAGCCACTATCATCTCTGCTGGGTTGAGGTCTGGGCTCTGACTTGGCCACTCCAAAAGGCAGATTTTGTTTTTCTGAAGCCATTCTGTTGTGGGTCATTGTCCTGTTGCATCACTCAACTTCTACAGAGTTTCAGCTGACGTACAGACATTCTCACATTATCCTGAAGAATTTTTTTTATACACTTGAGAATTAATCTTCCCCTCAATGATTGCAAGCAGCCAGGCCCTGATGCATGATGTTTGAGGAAACATCATGATGCATCATGATGTTTCCTCCACCATACTTTACAGTTGGGATGATATTTTCATGATGATATGCAGTGCCTTTTTTTTTCGCCAGATGTAGTGCTGTGTGTTTCCAAATAGTTCAATCTTAGTTTCATCAGTCCCCAAAACATTTTGCCAATACCGCTGTGGAGTGTCAATGTGCTCTTCTGCAAACTTCAGGTGTGTAGCAATGTTCTTTTTAGTAAGCAGTGGCTTCCTTCGTGGTGTCCTGCCATAGACACTCTGCTTGTTCAATGTTTTACCTACTGTAGACTCATGAACACAGATGTTAGCCAGTTCCAATGACGCCTTCAAATCTTTGGCTGCCACTTAGGGTTGTTTCTTTACCTCATTGATGAGTCTTCGTTGTGCTCTTGGGGTCATTTTTGACTGGGCATCCCAAAGTGTCTCCATTTGTAGATTGTTTGCCTAACTGTAGACTGGTGAATATCTAAAGTATTTAACATCACCTTGTAACCCTTTCCAGTTTCATGTAAATCAACAATTCTTGATCATAGATCCTCTGAAAGCTATTTTTGGCAAGGCATGGCTCACATAAGTGTATTCTTCTTGTGCAGAGCAAACTCAAAAAAGTTTGAGTGGTTTTTAATCAGTCAAAGTAGCTCCAGTCCACACCTCCAAACTCAATTTCTTAACAAGACTCCAGGTATGCTAACACCTGACTCCAATTAACCTTTCTGAGGTGATTAACTCAAGGGTTCACATACTTTTTCCACGAGCTCTATGAGGTTTTTATGGTTGTTCTCAATAAAGACATGAAAGATCAGAATTGTTTTTGTGTTATTATTTTAGGCACATTATATTTGTCAGTACCCTTGACTTAGATTTTTATGACAAATGAATGCAGAAAGCCATGAAATTCCAAAAGGTTCACATACTTTTTCATGCCACTGTAGCATGTAAAAGACTCAACTTTTTAGATGATGTATTTCATAATCTCGGTAAAGAAAACCACAGGCAGTCCACTCCAGCCACCCTGAGAAACAACTCCACAGGACTGACCTCCCTCCCCCCGCTATCGGGACCTCACTCTACCCAAAGCACCCATCACGCCACTCCCCACAATGGCAACACAGCCCTTTCCGAAGGTTCTTTGGCCTGTTGAGACCAAAATTGAGATTTTTTGTCTATCAGACTACACACTATGTTTGGCGGACACCAAATACTGCACATCATTGCAAACACACAATCCACATCAGGAAGCATGGTGGTGGCAGCATCATCATGTGGGGATGCTTCTTGGCAGCAGGCCCTGGACGGCTTGTAAAAGTAGAGGGTAGAATAAATGCAGTAAACTATTGGGAAATCCTGGAGGGCAACCTAATGCAGTCTGCAAGAGAACTGTGACTTTAGAAATGTGTTTTCCAGCAAGACCGTGACCTAAAGCATACAGCCAAAGCTACACAGAAATGGTTTAAAGACAACAAGATAAATGTTCTGGTATGGCGTGAAATCAACATAAATGCAGTGTGCCAGTTACATTGGCAGGCATATATGCCAAAACTATCCAACATGTTTAACAAATAAGTAAGCCTCATTGTTTCATCGGTCCATAGAAGTTTGTTCCAGACTTTTTTCGGAGGCTTGTGGTAAAGTCTTTTCATCACTATATAAATTATTTTTATGACCATCCACAAGACTTGCGGTCCTTAGGTCTACTAGTTCATGTGTCAATTTCTAGTTTTCCTGTGCACCTATGATGCTTTTTTAGATGCTAACTACTGATTTTGGCAAACTATATTTGAAATACCTCTGAGATTTGTTTCTTTTTTGGGAGATTGAGTGGTACTCATGGCCAGAGTCATGCTAAAAATGTGGGTTTTTTGCATCTGATCCAAACAGATTTATTTTGGCTTCATTTGACCAAAGAATGTTCATAAAGCTCTTGCAGTTTTGTGTCATTGCAGTGATAGTTTTCTTCTTGAACAGACTTTGTATGTTGGGGACCATACTTTCAATGTAGTCTATCTAAGCTGTTGATTTTTAATTATGCATATGATCAAATATCCTGCTGTTCAACTTAAAAATAAGAATACTAGATCCATTCACAACTAAGGCGTTCCACTTGTACTCATCAAAGTGAGTCTTGTACAGCTTAGTAGTTTTGCATACTGATTTGTGAATTGTCCTTCAACCATTTCAAATATGCATGTATGACAAATGAAATCATGCAACCCAAAGAATTGTGAAACAAACACTGGGGGCTTGCCACTGTATAGCTTTTAAAAGCAGTGGCTAGTCTTGAAGAGCCCACATCAGATGGGTAAACACTAACTACAACAATGAGGCATTTTCTAGCTCCTGCGTGTCTGCTGGGATCTCTTCTACATGCCTTGACTCGATGCACTAACGCAGCCTCAGAGTTTCAGCTGGAAGGAGATTATTTAATAGGTGGAATATTTGATATTCATTACACCAGTACCAGTCTTTATCAGGACAGACCAGAAGCCATCGACTGCTCTAGGTGAGTTTTGTAACAAATCTTCGCAGATAAGGTGACACTCTTAATATAACTGATTGTACTCCCTTTTTTTTTTTTTTTAACACTACAGAGCTCTATCTTGGTTAAACAACATTTATCTCAAACCCAATGAACCTAATTAATTGCTGCATTATCAAAATTGCTCTACAACATTGAATATGTACTTTACTTTATACTATTTAATGATCACAACTATGTGGGGATCTCAGGACTTATAGTGTTTATTTAATTTAAATGACCTCTGCTTTGCTTTTCCTGTTCACAGTCAACCCTTCATCTTGTCAAGTTATCGACGGTTTCAGTTGATGAGATTCTCTGTAGAGCAAATCAATAACTCCACCGACCTACTGCCAAATGTATCTCTCGGCTACGACATATTTGACCACTGCTCAGATGTGCAGAGTTTCCCAGGAATTCTGAAACTCATCTCAGTCAATGACTTGATCCAACCTTGGGGTGAAAATCACAAGAATCTGTCCCAAGAGCAAAGAGTGGTAGCAGTGGTCGGCCCTTTCACAAGCACCGACACCCTCACTGTAGCCCCACTCTTCATGATGAATCGCTTTCCTGTGGTAAGTCCACCAAATATTGTGCTTTACCATCTTATATTAATATACGTTTTTACAGATTGGAACAGCTTTAAACTTTACATTTGGCAATTTATCGTGGCCCAAAATAGTGACAATTTCTCTCATTCTTTCAACAGGTCAGTTATGGAGCTGCTAGCTCTGCTTTTTCAGAGAAAGTTAAATTTCCCTCTTTTCTGAGGACAGTGAATTCCAACAAAAAAATCATAGAAGTGATTGTTAACATTATACTGTACTTCAAATGGCGTTGGGTCGCTTTCCTCAACAGTGATAATGATTTTGGAATTGATGGACTGGAATTGTTCATAAAGGGGATTGTGGATACTGAGATCTGCATGGCGTATAACAAAGGCCTCAATGACAATACAAATTACTCGCAGATGTTCAAACAGATAGAGGCACAGGGTATTGAGGTTGTTATTGTTTTTGCTCCAAAACTGACTGCTGTAGCTCTTATTAAGTCGGCGATGCAACTGAATGTCACAAACAAGGTGTGGATAGCAGGAGACACCTGGTCCTTGAACAAGAGGCTCCCCAAGATGAAAGAAATCAAAAATATTGGAAGTGTCCTCGGGGTGTCTCAGCCTGTGGTACCTATACCTGGATTCAATGATTTTATCTATTCTACCACAAGCCAGCCGCATTGTGAAAATACAGAACAAAGCATGTTTTGTAATCAGGTTTGCAACTGCAGTAGCCTGAGTCCAGAGGATGTGGTCTCCATTGACCCGACATTTTCCTTTCCTGTTTATTCTGCTGTATATGCCATTGCTCATGCCTTACACAAAGTCTTGCAATGTGGAGTTGTTAAATGCAATGGCAACATTACAGTGTCCCCACATATGGTAAGTATAAAAAGAATTACTCAGCTTATTTAATTTAACTATCTTCTATGATCCTTGCAGCTTTAACCTGTGGATAAGACTATAATAATAAAAACTACTGGTGAAATTTGTTTTTGTGTCCTATTAAACCATCGTAAAATCAAATGTAATAATAGTGATCTTATCTTTGTGCACCCATGTCAGATTCTAGCAGAGCTGAAGAAGTCAAACTTTACACTTTTAAACCGGAGCATTCAGTTTGATGGCAACGGTGACCCCACGACTGGATCTTATAATATAGTTTTCTGGAATCAAAGTGGTGATGCACAGGAGA